>OX101824.2:28512914-28657914 GCA_944452925.2 Chrysolina oricalcia
AATTTCAAAAAAATTTTCAAAAAAAAAATTTCAAAAAAAAAAATTAAAAAAAAAAATTTTCAAAAAAAAAATAAAAAAAAAAATTTCAAAAAAAAATTTTAGAAAAAAATTTTCAAAAAAAAAATTTTAAAAAAATTTCGAAAAAAAAAAATTTCGAAAAAAAAAAAAATTTTCAAAAAAAAAATTAAAAAAAAAAATTTTCAAAAAAAAAAATTCAAAAAAAAAAATTAAAAAAAAAATTTCCAAAAAAAAAATTTAAAAAAAATAAAAAAAAAATTTCGAAAAAAAAATTAAAAAAAAAATTCAAAAAAATAAAAAAAAAAAAATTTCAGAAAAATTTTCAAAAAAAGTTTCAAAAAAAAAAAATTCAAAAAAAAAATTTCAAAAAAAAATTTTAAAAAAATTTCAAAAAAATTTTCAAAAAAAAAAATTTCAAAAAAAAAATTTAAAAAAAATTTCATAAAAAAATTTTAAAAAAAATTTCGAAAAAAAAATTAAAAAAAAAATTTCAAAAAAATTCAAAAAAAAAAATTTCAAAAAAAAATAAAAAAAAAATAAAAAAAAAATTCGAAAAAAAAAATTTAAAAAAAATTTCAAAAAAAAATTTTAAAAAAAATTTCGAAAAAAAAATTAAAAAAAAAATTTCAAAAAAATTCAAAAAAAAAAATTTCAAAAAAAAATAAAAAAAAAAATTTAAAAAAAATTTCGAAAAAAAAAATTTCCAAAAAAAAAATTTAAAAAAATAAAAAAAAAATTAAAAAAAAATTTCAAAAAAAAAATTTAAAAAAAAATTCAAAAAAATTTAAAAAAAAAAATTTCAGAAAAATTTCGAAAAAATTTCGAAAAAATTTTCGAAAAAAAAATAAAAAAAAAATTTTAAAAAAAATTTAAAAAAAAAATCTCAGAAAAAAAAAATTTCAAAAAAAATAAAAAAAAAAAAATTTCAGAAAAAAAAAAATCAAAAAAATAAAAAAAAAATTCAAAAAAAAATTTAAAAAAAAATTTAAAAAAAAAATTGAAAAAAAAAATTTAAAAAAAAAATTTTCAAAAAAAATAAAAAAAAAATATTTCAAAAAAAAATTTAAAAAAAAAAATTTCAAAAAAATTTTCAAAAAAAAAATTCAAAAAAAAAAAATTTCAAAAAAAAAATAAAAAAAAAAATTTTAAAAAAATTTCAAAAAAAAAATTCAAAAAAAAATAAAAAAAAAATTTCAAAAAAAAAATTTAAAAAAAATTTCAAAAAAATTTTCAAAAAAAAAATTTAAAAAAAATTTCAAAAAAAATTTCAAAAAAAAAAATTTCAGAAAAAAAAAAAAATTCAAAAAAAAAATTTCAAAAAAAATTGAAAAAAAATAAAAATAAAATAAAAAAAAAAATTCAAAAAAAAAATTTAAAAAAAAAATTTAAAAAAAATTTCAAAAAAAAAATTTCCAAAAAATTTTTAAAAAAATTAAAAAAAAAAATTAAAAAAAAATGTCGAAAAAAAAATTAAAAAAAAAAAATTTCAAAAAAAAAATTTCAAAAAAATTTTCAAAAAAAAATTTCAAAAAAAAAAAATTAAAAAAAAAAATTTTCAAAAAAAAAATTTCAAAAAAAAAAAATTTCAAAAAAAAAATTTCCATAAAAAAAATTTTTAAAAAAATTGAAAAAAAAAATTTAAAAAAAATTTCGAAAAAAAAATTTTCAAAAAAAAAAATTTCAAAAAAAATTTCAAAAAAATTTTCAAAAAAAAAATTTCAAAAAAAAAAATTAAAAAAAAAAATTTTCAAAAAAAAAATAAAAAAAAAAATTTCAAAAAAAAATTTTAGAAAAAAATTTTCAAAAAAAAAATTTTAAAAAAATTTCGAAAAAAAAAAAAATTTCGAAAAAAAAAAAAATTTTCAAAAAAAAAATTAAAAAAAAAAATTTTCAAAAAAAAAAATTCAAAAAAAAAAATTAAAAAAAAAATTTCCAAAAAAAAAATTTAAAAAAAATAAAAAAAAAATTTCGAAAAAAAAATTAAAAAAAAAATTCAAAAAAATAAAAAAAAAAAAATTTCAGAAAAATTTTCAAAAAAAGTTTCAAAAAAAAAAAATTCAAAAAAAAAATTTCAAAAAAAAATTTAAAAAAAATTTCAAAAAAATTTTCAAAAAAAAAAATTTCAAAAAAAAAATTTAAAAAAAATTTCAAAAAAAAATTTTAAAAAAAATTTCGAAAAAAAAATTAAAAAAAAAATTTCAAAAAAATTCAAAAAAAAAAATTTCAAAAAAAAATAAAAAAAAAATAAAAAAAAAATTCGAAAAAAAAAATTTAAAAAAAAATTCTCAAAAAAATAAAATAAAAAAAAATTCAAAAAAAAATAAAAAAAAAATTTAAAAAAAATTTCGAAAAAAAAAATTTCCAAAAAAAAAATTTAAAAAAATAAAAAAAAAATTAAAAAAAAATTTCAAAAAAAAAATTTAAAAAAAAATTCAAAAAAATTAAAAAAAAAAAATTTCAGAAAAATTTTCAAAAAAAAAAATTTCAAAAAAAGTTTCAAAAAAAAAAATTAAAAAAAAAAATTTCAAAAAAAAATTAAAAAAAAAATTCAAAAAAATTTTCAAAAAAAAAATTTTAAAAAAAATTTCAAAAAAAAAATTTCAAAAAAAAAATTTCAAAAAAAAAATTTTAAAAAAAATTAAAAAAAAAAAATTTCAAAAAAAATTTTCAAAAAAAAAATTCAAAAAAAAAATTTCAAAAAAAAAATTTAAAAAAAAATTTTAAAAAAATTTCAAAAAAAAAATTCAAAAAAAATTTCAAAAAAATTTTCAAAAAAAAAATTTCAAAAAAATTTCGAAAAAATTTCGAAAAAATTTCGAAAAAATTTTCGAAAAAAAAATTTTAAAAAAATTTTAAAAAAAATTTAAAAAAAAAATTTCAAAAAAAATTTCAAAAAAATTTTCAAAAAAAAATTTCAAAAAAATTTCGAAAAATTTCGAAAAAATTTTCGAAAAAAAAATTTAAAAAAAATTTTAAAAAAAATTTTTAAAAAAAATCTCAGGAAAAAAAAAAAATTTCAAAAAAAATAAAAAAAAAAAAAATTTCAGAAAAAAAAAAAATCAAAAAAATAAAAAAAAAAATTCAAAAAAAAATTTAAAAAAAAATTTAAAAAAAAAATTGAAAAAAAAAATTTAAAAAAAAAATTTTCAAAAAAAATAAAAAAAAAAAAATTTCAAAAAAAAATTTAAAAAAAAAAATTTCAAAAAAATTTTCAAAAAAAAAATTCAAAAAAAAAAATTTCAAAAAAAAAATAAAAAAAAAAATTTTAAAAAAATTTCAAAAAAAAAATTCAAAAAAAAATAAAAAAAAAATTTCAAAAAAAAAATTAAAAAAAAATTTCAAAAAAATTTTCAAAAAAAAAATTTAAAAAAAATATCAAAAAAAATTTCAAAAAAAAAAAATTCAGAAAAAAAAAAAAAAAATTCAAAAAAAAAATTTCAAAAAAAATTGAAAAAAAAAATTCGAAAAAAAATTTCAAAAAAAAAATTTAAAAAAAATTTCAAAAAAAATTTCAAAAAAATAAAAAAAAAATAAAAAAAAAAAAATTCAAAAAAAAAATTAAAAAAAAAATTTTCAAAAAAAAAAATTTCAAAAAAATTTCAAAAAAATTTTCAAAAAAAAAATTTCAAAAAAAAAAAATTAAAAAAAAAAATTTTCAAAAAAAAAATTTAAAAAAAAAATTTTCAAAAAAAAATTTTAGAAAAAAATTTTCAAAAAAAAATTTTTAAAAAAATTTCGAAAAAAAAAAAATTTCGAAAAAAAAAAAAATTTTCAAAAAAAAAATTAAAAAAAAAAAATTTTCAAAAAAAAAAATTTCAAAAAAGTTTCCAAAAAAAAAATTTCAAAAAAAAAAATTTCCATAAAAAAAAATTTCAAAAAAATTTCAAAAAAAAATTCAAAAAAAAAATTCAAAAAAAAATAAAAAAAAATTTCAAAAAAAAAATTTAAAAAAAATTTCAAAAAAAATTTCAAAAAAATAAAAATAAAATAAAAAAAAAATTCAAAAAAAAAATAAAAAAAAAAAATTTAAAAAAAATTTCAAAAAAAAAATTTCCAAAAAAATTTCAAAAAAAATTTCAAAAAAATTTTAAAAAAAAATTTTCAAAAAAAAAATTCAAAAAAAAAATTTTAAAAAAATTTCAAAAAAATTTCAAAAAAAAAATTCAAAAAAAAATAAAAAAAAAAATTTCAAAAAAAAAAATTAAAAAAAAAAATTTTCAAAAAAAAAATTTAAATAAAAAATTTTCAAAAAAAAATTAAAAAAAAAAATTTTCAAAAAAAAAATTTCAAAAAAAAAAATTAAAAAAAAAATTTTCAAAAAAAAAATTAAAAAAAAAATTTTCAAAAAAAAATTTTAGAAAAAAATTTTCAAAAAAAAAATTTTAAAAAAATTTCGAAAAAAAAAAAAAAATTTCGAAAAAAAAAATTAAAAAAAAAAATTTTCAAAAAAAAAAATTTCAAAAAAAATTTCAAAAAAATTTTCAAAAAAAAAATTCAAAAAAAAAATTTCAAAAAAAATTTCAAAAAAATTTTCAAAAAAAAATTTCAAAAAAAAAAAAATTAAAAAAAAAATTTTCAAAAAAAAAAAATTTCAAAAAAAAAATTTCAAAAAAAAAATTTCCATAAAAAAAATTTTTAAAAAAATTGAAAAAAAAAATTTAAAAAAAATTTCGAAAAAAAAATTTTCAAAAAAAAAAATTTCAAACAAAATTTCAAAAAAATTTTCAAAAAAAAAATTTCAAAAAAAAAAATTAAAAAAAAAATTTTCAAAAAAAAAATAAAAAAAAAAAATTTCAAAAAAAAATTTTAGAAAAAAATTTTCAAAAAAAAAATTTTAAAAAAATTTCGAAAAAAAAAAAAAATTTCAAAAAAAAAAAAATTTTCAAAAAAAAAATTAAAAAAAAAAAATTTTCAAAAAAAAAAATTCAAAAAAAAAATTAAAAAAAAAAATTTTCAAAAAAAAATTAAAAAAAAAAATTCGAAAAAATTAAAAAAAAAAATTTCAGAAAAATTTTCAAAAAAAAAATTTCAAAAAAAGTTTCAAAAAAAAAATTCAAAAAAAAAAATTTCAAAAAAAAAATTTTCAAAAAAAAAATTTAAAAAAAAATTTTTCAAAAAAAATTAAAAAAAAAAAAATTTCAAAAAAATTTTCAAAAAAAAAATTCAAAAAAAAAAAATTCAAAAAAAAAAATAAAAAAAAAATTTTAAAAAAAAATTCGAAAAAAAAAATTTAAAAAAAAATTCTCAAAAAAATAAAATAAAAAAAAATTCAAAAAAAAAAAAAAAAAAAATTTAAAAAAAATTTCAAAAAAAAAAATTTCCAAAAAAAAAATTTAAAAAAAAATAAAAAAAAATAAAAAAAAAATTTCGAAAAAAAATTTCGAAAAAAAAATTGAAAAAAAAATTAAAAAAAAAAAAAAAAAAAATTTCAGAAAAATTTTCAAAAAAAGTTTCAAAAAAAAAAATTCAAAAAAAAAATTTCAAAAAAAAATTAAAAAAAAATTTCAAAAAAATTTTCAAAAAAAAAAATTTCAAAAAAAAAATTTAAAAAAAATTTCAAAAAAAAATTTAAAAAAAAATTTCGAAAAAAAAAATTAAAAAAAAAAAATTTCAAAAAAATTCAAAAAAAAAAATTTCAAAAAAAATAAAAAAAAAATAAAAAAAAAATTCGAAAAAAAAAATTTAAAAAAAAATTCTCAAAAAAATAAAATAAAAAAAAATTCAAAAAAAAAATAAAAAAAAAAAATTTAAAAAAAATTTCGAAAAAAAAAATTTCCAAAAAAAAAATTAAAAAAAAAATTAAAAAAAAATTAAAAAAAAATTTCGAAAAAAAAATTTCAAAAAAAAAATTAAAAAAAAAAATTCAAAAAAATTTTAAAAAAAAAATTTCAGAAAAATTTTCAAAAAAAAAAATTTCAAAAAAAAAATTTTAACAAAAATTTCGAAAAAAAAATTAAAAAAAAAAAATTTCAAAAAAAATTTTCAAAAAAAAAATTCAAAAAAAAAAATTCAAAAAAAAAATTAAAAAAAAAAATTTAAAAAAATTTCAAAAAAAAAATTCAAAAAAAATTTCAAAAAAATTTTCAAAAAAAAAATTTCAAAAAAATTTCGAAAAAATTTCGAAAAAATTTTCGAAAAAAAAATTTAAAAAAAATTTTAAAAAAAATTTTAAAAAAAAATTTCAAAAAAAATTTCAAAAAAATTTTCAAAAAAAAAATTTCAAAAAAATTTCGAAAAAATTTCGAAAAAATTTTCGAAAAAAAAATTTAAAAAAAATTTTAAAAAAAATTAAAAAAAAAAATCTCAGAAAAAAAAAAATTTCAAAAAAAATAAAAAAAAAAAAAATTTCAGAAAAAAAAAAAAAATCAAAAAAATTAAAAAAAAAATTCAAAAAAAAATTAAAAAAAAAATTTAAAAAAAAAATTGAAAAAAAAAATTTAAAAAAAAAATTTTCAAAAAAAATAAAAAAAAAATATTTCAAAAAAAAATTTAAAAAAAAAATTTCAAAAAAATTTTCAAAAAAAAAATTCAAAAAAAAAAAATTTCAAAAAAAAAATTCAAAAAAAAATAAAAAAAAAATTTCAAAAAAAAAATTTAAAGAAAATTTCAAAAAAATTTTCAAAAAAAAAATTTAAAAAAAATTTCAAAAAAAATTTCAAAAAAAAAAATTTCAGAAAAAAAAAAAAAAAATTCAAAAAAAAAATTTCAAAAAAAATTGAAAAAAAATAAAAATAAAATAAAAAAAAAAATTCAAAAAAAAAATTTAAAAAAAAAATTTAAAAAAAATTTCAAAAAAAAAATTTCCAAAAAATTTTTAAAAAAATTAAAAAAAAATTAAAAAAAAATGTCGAAAAAAAAATTTAAAAAAAAAATTTCAAAAAAAAAATTTCAAAAAAATTTTCAAAAAAAAATTTCAAAAAAAAAAAATTAAAAAAAAAAATTTTCAAAAAAAAAAATTTAAAAAAAAAAAAATTTCAAAAAAAAAATTTCCATAAAAAAAATTTTTAAAAAAATTGAAAAAAAAAATTTAAAAAAAATTTCGAAAAAAAAATTTTCAAAAAAAAAAATTTCAAAAAAAATTTCAAAAAAATTTTCAAAAAAAAAATTTCAAAAAAAAAAATTAAAAAAAAAAATTTTCAAAAAAAAAATAAAAAAAAAAATTTCAAAAAAAAATTTTAGAAAAAAATTTTCAAAAAAAAAATTTTAAAAAAATTTCGAAAAAAAAAAAAATTTCGAAAAAAAAAAAAATTTTCAAAAAAAAAATTAAAAAAAAAAATTTTCAAAAAAAAAAATTTCAAAAAAATTTCAAAAAAATTTTCAAAAAAAAAATTTCAAAAAAAAAAAATTAAAAAAAAAAATTTTCAAAAAAAAAATTGAAAAAAAAAATTCGAAAAAAAATTTCAAAAAAAAAATTTAAAAAAAATTTCAAAAAAAATTTCAAAAAAATAAAAAAAAAATAAAAAAAAAAAATTCAAAAAAAAAATTAAAAAAAAAATTTTCAAAAAAAAAAATTTCAAAAAAATTTCAAAAAAATTTTCAAAAAAAAAATTTCAAAAAAAAAAAATTAAAAAAAAAAATTTTCAAAAAAAAAATTTAAAAAAAAAATTTTCAAAAAAAAATTTTAGAAAAAAATTTTCAAAAAAAAATTTTTAAAAAAATTTCGAAAAAAAAAAAATTTCGAAAAAAAAAAAAATTTTCAAAAAAAAAATTAAAAAAAAAAAATTTTCAAAAAAAAAAATTTCAAAAAAGTTTCCAAAAAAAAAATTTCAAAAAAAAAAATTTCCATAAAAAAAAATTTCAAAAAAATTTCAAAAAAAAATTCAAAAAAAAAATTCAAAAAAAAATAAAAAAAAATTTCAAAAAAAAAATTTAAAAAAAATTTCAAAAAAAATAAAAAAAAAATAAAAAAAAAATTCGAAAAAAAAAATTTAAAAAAAAATTCTCAAAAAAATAAAATAAAAAAAAATTCAAAAAAAAAATAAAAAAAAAAAATTTAAAAAAAATTTCGAAAAAAAAAATTTCCAAAAAAAAAATTTAAAAAAAAATAAAAAAAAAATTAAAAAAAAATTTCGAAAAAAAAATTTCAAAAAAAAAATTAAAAAAAAAAATTCAAAAAAATTTAAAAAAAAAAATTTCAGAAAAATTTTCAAAAAAAAAAATTTCAAAAAAAAAATTTTAAAAAAAATTTCGAAAAATAAATTAAAAAAAAAAAATTTCAAAAAAAATTTTCAAAAAAAAAATTCAAAAAAAATTTCAAAAAAAAAAATTAAAAAAAAAAAGTTTCAAAAAAAAAAAAAAAAAAAAATTTTAAAAAAATTTCAAAAAAAAAATTCAAAAAAAATTTCAAAAAAAAAATTTCAAAAAAATTTCGAAAAAATTTCGAAAAAATTTTCGAAAAAAAAATTTAAAAAAAATTTTAAAAAAAATTTTAAAAAAAAATTTCAGAAAAAAAAAAAAAATTTCAAAAAAAATTAAAAAAAAAAAAATTTCAAAAAAATGAAAAAAAAATTTAAAAAAAAATTAAAAAAAAAATTTTAAAAAAAAATTGAAAAAAAAAATTAAAAAAAAAATTTTCAAAAAAAATTAAAAAAAAAAAAATTCAGAAAAAATTTCAAAAAAAAAATTTCAAAAAAATTTTCAAAAAAAAAATTCAAAAAAAAAAAAATTTCAAAAAAAAAATAAAAAAAAAAATTTTAAAAAAATTTCAAAAAAAAAATTCAAAAAAAAATAAAAAAAAAAAATTCAAAAAAAAAATTAAAAAAAATTTCAAAAAAATTTTCAAAAAAAAAAATTTAAAAAAAAATTCGAAAAAATTTCGAAAAAATTTTCGAAAAAAAAATTTAAAAAAAATTTCAAAAAAAATTTCAAAAAAAAAATTAAAAAAAAATTTCGAAAAAAAAATTTAAAAAAAAAAATTTCAAAAAAAATTTTCAAAAAAAAAATTCAAAAAAAAAATTTCAAAAAAAAATAAAAAAAAAAATTTTAAAAAAATTTCAAAAAAAAAATTCAAAAAAAAATAAAAAAAAATTTCAAAAAAAAAATTTAAAAAAAATTTCAAAAAAATTTTCAAAAAAAAAATTTCAAAAAAATTTCGAAAAAATTTCGAAAAAATTTTCGAAAAAAAAATTTGAAAAAAATTTAAAAAAAAATTAAAAAAAAAAATTTCAGAAAAAAAAAAAATTTCAGAAAAAAAAAAAAAAAAAATTTCAGAAAAAAAAAAAAAATCAAAAAAATAAAAAAAAAAATTCAAAAAAAAATTTAAAAAAAAATTAAAAAAAAAAATTGAAAAAAAAAATTTAAAAAAAAAATTTTCAAAAAAAATAAAAAAAAAAAATTTCAAAAAAAAATAAAAAAAAAAAATTTCAAAAAAATTTTCAAAAAAAAAATTCAAAAAAAAAAAAATTTCAAAAAAAAAATAAAAAAAAAAATTTTAAAAAAATTTCAAAAAAAAAATTCAAAAAAAAATAAAAAAAAAAATTTCAAAAAAAAAATTAAAAAAAAATTTCAAAAAAATTTTCAAAAAAAAAATTTCGAAAAAATTTCGAAAAAATTTTCGAAAAAAAAATTTAAAAAAAATTTCAAAAAAAATTTCAAAAAAAATTTCAAAAAAAAAAATTTCAGAAAAAAAAAAAAAAATTTCAAAAAAAAAATTTTAAAAAAATTTCAAAAAAATTTTCAAAAAAAAAAATTTCAAAAAAATTTTCAAAAAAAAAAATTTCAAAAAAAAAATTTTCAAAAAAAAAATTTAAAAAAAAATTTTTCAAAAAAAAATTGAAAGAAAAAAATTTCAAAAAAAAAATTAAAAAAAAAAAATTTAAAAAAAATTTCAAAAAAAAAATTTTAAAAAAAATTTCGAAAAAAAAATTTTAAAAAAAATTCTCAAAAAAATAAAAAAAAAATTCTCAAAAAAATAAAAAAAAAAAATTTCAAAAATAAAAATTTCAAAAAAATTTTCAAAAAAAAAATTCAAAAAAAAAAAAATTTCAAAAAAAAAATAAAAAAAAAATTTCAAAAAAGTTTTCGAAAAAAAAATTTCAAAAAAAAAATTTTCCATAAAAAAAAATTTCAAAAAAATTTCAAAAAAAAATTCAAAAAAAAATAAAAAAAAAAATTTCAAAAAAAAAATTTAAAAAAAATTTCAAAAAAAATTTCAAAAAAATAAAAAAAAAATAAAAAAAAAAAATTCAAAAAAAAAATTAAAAAAAAAATTTTCAAAAAAAAAAATTTCAAAAAAATTTCAAAAAAATTTTCAAAAAAAAAATTTCAAAAAAAAAAAATTAAAAAAAAAAATTTTCAAAAAAAAAATTTAAAAAAAAAATTTTCAAAAAAAAATTAAAAAAAAAAATTTTTCAAAAAAAAAAAATTTCAAAAAAAAAAAAATTTTCAAAAAAAAAATTAAAAAAAAAAAATTTTCAAAAAAAAAAAATTTCAAAAAAGTTTTCGAAAAAAAAATTTCAAAAAAAAAAATTTCCATAAAAAAAAAATTTCAAAAAAAATTCAAAAAAAAAATTCAAAAAAAAAATTCAAAAAAAAATAAAAAAAAAATTTCAAAAAAAAAATTTAAAAAAAAAATTTAAAAAAAATTTCAAAAAAAAAATTTCCAAAAAAATTTTAAAAAAATTAAAAAAAAAAATTTTAAAAAAATGTCGAAAAAAAAACTAAAAAAAAAAAATTTCAAAAAAAAAATTTCAAAAAAATTTTCAAAAAAAAAATTCAAAAAAAAAAATTTCAAAAAAAATTTCAAAAAAATTTTCAAAAAAAAAATTTCAAAAAAATTTCGAAAAAATTTCGAAAAAATTTTCGAAAAAAAAATTTGAAAAAAATTTTAAAAAAAATTAAAAAAAAAATTTCAGAAAAAAAAAAAATTTCAGAAAAATTTTCAAAAAAAGTTTCAAAAAAAAAATTCAAAAAAAAAATTTCAAAAAAAAATTTAAAAAAAATTTCAAAAAAATTTTCAAAAAAAAAAATTTCAAAAAAAAAATTTAAAAAAAATTTCAAAAAAAAATTTTAAAAAAAATTTCGAAAAAAAAAATTAAAAAAAAAAAATTTCAAAAAAATTCAAAAAAAAAAATTTCAAAAAAAAATAAAAAAAAAATTCGAAAAAAAAAATTTAAAAAAAAATTCTCAAAAAAATAAAATAAAAAAAAATTCAAAAAAAAAATAAAAAAAAAAAATTTAAAAAAAATTTCGAAAAAAAAAATTTACAAAAAAAAAATTTAAAAAAAAATAAAAAAAAAATTAAAAAAAAATTTCGAAAAAAAAATTTCAAAAAAAAAATTAAAAAAAAAAATTCAAAAAAATTTAAAAAAAAAAATTTCAGAAAAATTTTCAAAAAAATAAATTTCAAAAAAAAAATTTTAAAAAAAATTTCGAAAAAAAAATAAAAAAAAAAAAATTTCAAAAAAAAATTTCAAAAAAAAAATTCAAAAAAAATTTCAAAAAAAAAAATTCAAAAAAAAAATTTTCAAAAAAAAAATTAAAAAAAAAAATTTTAAAAAAATTTCAAAAAAAAAATTCAAAAAAAATTTCAAAAAAAAAATTTCAAAAAAATTTCGAAAAAATTTCGAAAAAATTTTCGAAAAAAAAATTTAAAAAAAATTTTAAAAAAAATTAAAAAAAAAAATTTCAGAAAAAAAAAAAAATTTCAAAAAAAATAAAAAAAAAAAAAATTTCAAAAAAATGAAAAAAAAATTTAAAAAAAAATTTAAAAAAAAATTTTAAAAAAAAATTGAAAAAAAAAATTTAAAAAAAAAGTTTCAAAAAAAATTAAAAAAAAAAAAATTCAGAAAAAATTTCAAAAAAAAAATTTCAAAAAAATTTTCAAAAAAAAATTCAAAAAAAAAAAAATTTCAAAAAAAAAATAAAAAAAAAAATTTTAAAAAAATTTCAAAAAAAAAATTCAAAAAAAAATAAAAAAAAAAAATTCAAAAAAAAAATTAAAAAAAATTTCAAAAAAATTTTCAAAAAAAAAAATTTAAAAAAAAATTCGAAAAAATTTCGAAAAAATTTTCGAAAAAAAAATTTAAAAAAAATTTCAAAAAAAATTTCAAAAAAAAAAATTAAAAAAAAATTTCAAAAAAAAAATTCAAAAAAAAATAAAAAAAAATTTCAAAAAAAAAATTTAAAAAAAATTTCAAAAAAATTTTCAAAAAAAAAATTTAAAAAAAATTTCGAAAAAATTTCGAAAAAATTTTCGAAAAAAAAATTTAAAAAAAATTTCAAAAAAAATTTCAAAAAAAAAAATTTCAGAAAAAAAAAAAAATTTCAAAAAAAAAATTTTAAAAAAATTTCAAAAAAATTTTCAAAAAAAAAAATTTCAAAAAAATTTTCAAAAAAAAAAATTTCAAAAAAAAAAATTTCAAAAAAAAAATTTTCAAAAAAAAAATTAAAAAAAAAATTTTTCAAAAAAAAATTGAAAGAAAAAAATTTCAAAAAAAAAATTTAAAAAAAAAATTTAAAAAAAATTTCAAAAAAAAAATTTTAAAAAAAATTTCGAAAAAAAAATTTTAAAAAAAATTCTCAAAAAAATTCTCAAAAAAATAAAAAAAAAAAATTTTCAAAAAAAAAAATTTCAAAAAAGTTTTCGAAAAAAAAATTTCAAAAAAAAAAATTTCCATAAAAAAAAATTTCAAAAAAATTTCAAAAAAAAATTCAAAAAAAAAATTCAAAAAAAAAATTTAAAAAAAAATTTTTCAAAAAAAAATTGAAAGAAAAAAATTTCAAAAAAAAAATTAAAAAAAAAAAATTTAAAAAAAATTTCAAAAAAAAAATTTTAAAAAAAATTTCGAAAAAAAAATTTTAAAAAAAATTCTCAAAAAAATAAAAAAAAAATTCTCAAAAAAATAAAAAAAAAAATTTTCAAAAAAAAAAATTTCAAAAAAGTTTTCGAAAAAAAAATTTCAAAAAAAAAAATTTCCATAAAAAAAAATTTCAAAAAAATTTCAAAAAAAAATTCAAAAAAAAAATTCAAAAAAAAATTAAAAAAAAATTTCAAAAAAAAAATTTAAAAATAATTTCAAAAAAAATTTCAAAAAAATAAAAATAAAATAAAAAAAAAATTCAAAAAAAAAATTAAAAAAAAAATTTAAAAAAAATTTCAAAAAAAAAAATTCCAAAAAAATTTCAAAAAAAATTTCAAAAAAATTTTAAAAAAAAATTTAAAAAAAAAAAATTCAAAAAAAAAATTTTAAAAAAATTTCAAAAAAATTTCAAAAAAAAAATTCAAAAAAAAATAAAAAAAAAAATTTCAAAAAAAAAAATTAAAAAAAAAAATTTTCAAAAAAAAAATTTAAATAAAAAATTTTCAAAAAAAAATTAAAAAAAAAAAATTTTCAAAAAAAAAATATTTCAAAAAAAAAAATTAAAAAAAAAATTTTCAAAAAAAAAATTAAAAAAAAAAATTTTCAAAAAAAAATTTTAGAAAAAAATTTTCAAAAAAAAAATTTTAAAAAAATTTCGAAAAAAAAAAAAAAATTTCGAAAAAAAAAATTTAAAAAAAAAAATTTTCAAAAAAAAAAATTTCAAAAAAAATTTCAAAAAAATTTTCAAAAAAAAAATTCAAAAAAAAAATTTCAAAAAAAATTTCAAAAAAATTTTCAAAAAAAAATTTCAAAAAAAAAAAATTAAAAAAAAAAATTTTCAAAAAAAAAAATTTCAAAAAAAAAAATTTCAAAAAAAAAATTTCCATAAAAAAAATTTTTAAAAAAATTGAAAAAAAAAATTTTAAAAAAATTTCGAAAAAAAAATTTTCAAAAAAAAAATTTCTAAAAAAATTTCAAAAAAATTTTCAAAAAAAAAATTTCAAAAAAAAAAATTAAAAAAAAAAATTTTCAAAAAAAAAATAAAAAAAAAAAATTTCAAAAAAAAATTTTAGAAAAAAATTTTCAAAAAATTTCGAAAAAAAAAAAAATTTCAAAAAAAAAAAAATTTTCAAAAAAAAAATTAAAAAAAAAAAAATTTTCAAAAAAAAAAATTCAAAAAAAAAATTTCAAAAAAAAATTAAAAAAAAATTTCAAAAAAATTTTCAAAAAAAAAATTTCAAAAAAAAATTTAAAAAAAATTTCAAAAAAAAAATTTTAAAAAAAATTTCGAAAAAAAAAATTAGAAAAAAAAAATTTCAAAAAAATTCAAAAAAAAAAATTTCAAAAAAAAATAAAAAAAAAATTAAAAAAAAATTCGAAAAAAAAAATTTAAAAAAAAATTCTCAAAAAAATAAAATAAAAAAAAATTCAAAAAAAAAATAAAAAAAAAATTTAAAAAAAATTTCGAAAAAAAAAATTTCCAAAAAAAAAATTTAAAAAAAAATAAAAAAAAATTAAAAAAAAATTTCGAAAAAAAAATTTCAAAAAAAAAATTAAAAAAAAAATTCAAAAAAATTTAAAAAAAAAAATTTCAGAAAAATTTTCAAAAAAAAAAATTTCAAAAAAAGTTTCAAAAAAAAAAATTCAAAAAAAAAATTTCAAAAAAAAATTAAAAAAAAATTTCAAAAAAATTTTCAAAAAAAAAATTTTAAAAAAATTTTCAAAAAAAAAAATTTCAAAAAAAAAATTTTAAAAAAAATTTCGAAAAAAAAATTAAAAAAAAAAAATTTCAAAAAAAATTTTCAAAAAAAAAATTCAAAAAAAATTTCAAAAAAAAAAATTCAAAAAAAAAAGTTTCAAAAAAAAAATAAAAAAAAAAATTTTAAAAAAATTTCAAAAAAAAAATTCAAAAAAAATTTCAAAAAAAAAATTTCAAAAAAATTTCGAAAAAATTTCGAAAAAATTTTCGAAAAAAAAATTTAAAAAAAATTTTAAAAAAAATTTAAAAAAAAAATTTCAGAAAAAAAAAAAAATTTCAAAAAAAATAAAAAAAAAAAAAATTTCAGAAAAAAAAAAATTTTCAAAAAAATGAAAAAAAAATTTAAAAAAAAATTTAAAAAAAAATTTTAAAAAAAAATTGAAAAAAAAAATTAAAAAAAAAATTTTCAAAAAAAATTAAAAAAAAAAAAATTCAGAAAAAATTTCAAAAAAAAAATTTCAAAAAAATTTTCAAAAAAAAAATTCAAAAAAAAAAAAATTTCAAAAAAAAAATAAAAAAAAAATTTTAAAAAAATTTCAAAAAAAAAATTCAAAAAAAAATAAAAAAAAAAAAATTCAAAAAAAAAATTAAAAAAAATTTCAAAAAAATTTTCAAAAAAAAAAATTTAAAAAAAAATTCGAAAAAATTTCGAAAAAATTTTCGAAAAAAAAATTTAAAAAAAATTTCAAAAAAAATTTCAAAAAAAAATTTAAAAAAAATTTCGAAAAAAAAATTTAAAAAAAAAAATTTCAAAAAAAATTTTCAAAAAAAAAATTCAAAAAAAAAATTTCAAAAAAAAATAAAAAAAAAAATTTTAAAAAAATTTCAAAAAAAAATTCAAAAAAAAATAAAAAAAAATTTCAAAAAAAAAATTTTAAAAAAATTTCAAAAAAATTTTCAAAAAAAAAATTTCAAAAAAATTTCGAAAAAATTTCGAAAAAATTTGAAAAAAATTTAAAAAAAAATAAAAAAAAAAAAATTTCAGAAAAAAAAAAAATTTCAAAAAAAAAAAAAAAAAAAAATTTCAGAAAAAAAAAAAAATCAAAAAAATAAAAAAAAAAATTCAAAAAAAAATTTAAAAAAAAATTTAAAAAAAAAATTGAAAAAAAAAATTTAAAAAAAAAATTTTCAAAAAAAATAAAAAAAAAAAATTTCAAAAAAAAATAAAAAAAAAAAATTTCAAAAAAATTTTCAAAAAAATTTTCAAAAAAAAAATTCAAAAAAAAAAAAATTTCAAAAAAAAAATAAAAAAAAAATTTTAAAAAAATTTCAAAAAAAAAATTCAAAAAAAAATAAAAAAAAAAATTTCAAAAAAAAAATTAAAAAAAAATTTCAAAAAAATTTTCAAAAAAAAAATTTAAAAAAAATTTCGAAAAAATTTCGAAAAAATTTTCGAAAAAAAAATTTAAAAAAAATTTCAAAAAAAATTAAAAAAAAAAAAATTTCAGAAAAAAAAAAAAATTTCAAAAAAAAAATTTTAAAAAAATTTCAAAAAAATTTTCAAAAAAAAAAATTTCAAAAAAATTTTCAAAAAAAAAAATTTCAAAAAAAAAATTTTCAAAAAAAAAATTTAAAAAAAAATTTTTCAAAAAAAAATTGAAAGAAAAAAATTTCAAAAAAAAAATTAAAAAAAAAAAATTTAAAAAAAATTTCAAAAAAAAAATTTTAAAAAAAATTTCGAAAAAAAAATTTTAAAAAAAATTCTCAAAAAAATAAAAAAAAAATTCTCAAAAAAATAAAAAAAAAAAATTTCAAAAAAATTTTCAAAAAAAAAATTCAAAAAAAAAAAAATTTCAAAAAAAAAATAAAAAAAAAATTTCAAAAAAGTTTTCGAAAAAAAAATTTCAAAAAAAAAATTTTCCATAAAAAAAAATTTCAAAAAAATTTCAAAAAAAAATTCAAAAAAAAATAAAAAAAAAAATTTCAAAAAAAAAATTTAAAAAAAATTTCAAAAAAAATTTCAAAAAAATAAAAAAAAAATAAAAAAAAAAAATTCAAAAAAAAAATTAAAAAAAAAATTTTCAAAAAAAAAATTTCAAAAAAATTTCAAAAAAATTTTCAAAAAAAAAATTTCAAAAAAAAAAAATTAAAAAAAAAAATTTTCAAAAAAAAAATTTAAAAAAAAAATTTTCAAAAAAAATAAAAAAAAAATATTTCAAAAAAAAATTTAAAAAAAAAAATTTCAAAAAAATTTTCAAAAAAAAAATTCAAAAAAAAAAAATTTCAAAAAAAAAATAAAAAAAAAAATTTTAAAAAAATTTCAAAAAAAAAATTCAAAAAAAAATAAAAAAAAAATTTCAAAAAAAAAATTAAAAAAAAATTTCAAAAAAATTTTCAAAAAAAAAATTTAAAAAAAATTTCAAAAAAAATTTCAAAAAAAAAAATTTCAGAAAAAAAAAAAAATTCAAAAAAAAAATTTCAAAAAAAATTGAAAAAAAATAAAAATAAAATAAAAAAAAAAAATTCAAAAAAAAAATTTAAAAAAAATTTCAAAAAAAAATTTTAAAAAAAATTTCGAAAAAAAAATTAAAAAAAAAATTTCAAAAAAATTCAAAAAAAAAAATTTCAAAAAAAAATAAAAAAAAAATAAAAAAAAAATTCGAAAAAAAAAATTTAAAAAAAAATTCTCAAAAAAATAAAATAAAAAAAAATTCAAAAAAAAAATAAAAAAAAAATTTAAAAAAAATTTCGAAAAAAAAAATTTCCAAAAAAAAAATTTAAAAAAATAAAAAAAAAATTTAAAAAAAATTTCGAAAAAAAAATTTCAAAAAAAAAATTAAAAAAAAAATTCAAAAAAATTTAAAAAAAAAAATTTCAGAAAAATTTTCAAAAAAAAAAATTTCAAAAAAAAAATTTTAAAAAAATTTCGAAAAAAAAAAAAATTTCGAAAAAAAAAAAAATTTTCAAAAAAAAAATTAAAAAAAAAAATTTTCAAAAAAAAAAATTCAAAAAAAAAAATTAAAATAAAAATTTCCAAAAAAAAAATTTAAAAAAAATAAAAAAAAAATTTCGAAAAAAAAATTAAAAAAAAAATTCAAAAAAATAAAAAAAAAAAAATTTCAGAAAAATTTTCAAAAAAAGTTTCAAAAAAAAAAAATTCAAAAAAAAAATTTCAAAAAAAAATTTAAAAAAAATTTCAAAAAAATTTTCAAAAAAAAAAATTTCAAAAAAAAAATTTAAAAAAAATTTCAAAAAAAAATTTTAAAAAAAATTTCGAAAAAAAAATTAAAAAAAAAATTTCAAAAAAATTCAAAAAAAAAAATTTCAAAAAAAAATAAAAAAAAAATAAAAAAAAAATTCGAAAAAAAAAATTTAAAAAAAAATTCTCAAAAAAATAAAATAAAAAAAAATTCAAAAAAAAAATAAAAAAAAAAATTTAAAAAAAATTTCGAAAAAAAAAATTTCCAAAAAAAAATTTAAAAAAATAAAAAAAAAATTAAAAAAAAATTTCAAAAAAAAAATTTAAAAAAAAATTCAAAAAAATTTAAAAAAAAAAATTTCAGAAAAATTTTCAAAAAAATAAATTTCAAAAAAAGTTTCAAAAAAAAAAATTAAAAAAAAAAATTTCAAAAAAAAATTAAAAAAAAAATTCAAAAAAATTTTCAAAAAAAAAATTTTAAAAAAAATTTCAAAAAAAAAATTTAAAAAAAAAAATTTTAAAAAAAATTTCGAAAAAAAAATTAAAAAAAAAAAATTTCAAAAAAAATTTTCAAAAAAAAAATTCAAAAAAAAAATTTCAAAAAAAAAATTAAAAAAAAAATTTTAAAAAAATTTCAAAAAAAAAATTCAAAAAAAATTTCAAAAAAATTTTCAAAAAAAAAATTTCAAAAAAATTTCGAAAAAATTTCGAAAAAATTTTCGAAAAAAAAATTTTAAAAAAAATTTTAAAAAAAAATTTCAAAAAAAATTTCAAAAAAATTTTCAAAAAAAAATTTCAAAAAAATTTCGAAAAATTTCGAAAAAATTTTCGAAAAAAAAATTTAAAAAAAATTTTAAAAAAAATTTTAAAAAAAAATCTCAGAAAAAAAAAAATTTCAAAAAAAATAAAAAAAAAAAAAATTTCAGAAAAAAAAAAAAATCAAAAAAATTAAAAAAAAAATTCAAAAAAAAATTTAAAAAAAAATTTAAAAAAAAAATTGAAAAAAAAAATTTAAAAAAAAAATTTTCAAAAAAAATAAAAAAAAAAATATTTCAAAAAAAAATTTAAAAAAAAAAATTTCAAAAAAATTTTCAAAAAAAAAATTCAAAAAAAAAAAATTTCAAAAAAAAAATAAAAAAAAAAATTTTAAAAAAATTTCAAAAAAAAAATTCAAAAAAAAATAAAAAAAAAAATTTCAAAAAAAAAATTAAAAAAAAATTTCAAAAAAATTTTCAAAAAAAAAATTTAAAAAAAATATCAAAAAAAATTTCAAAAAAAAAAATTTCAAAAAAAATTGAAAAAAAAAATTCGAAAAAAAATTTCAAAAAAAAAATTTAAAAAAAAATTCAAAAAAAAAATTTCAAAAAAAATTGAAAAAAAAAATTCGAAAAAAAATTTCAAAAAAAAAATTTAAAAAAAATTTCAAAAAAAATTTCAAAAAAATAAAAAAAAAATAAAAAAAAAAAATTCAAAAAAAAAATTAAAAAAAAAATTTTCAAAAAAAAAAATTTTCAAAAAAAAAAATTTCAAAAAAATTTCAAAAAAATTTTCAAAAAAAAAATTTCAAAAAAAAAAATTAAAAAAAAAAATTTTCAAAAAAAAAATTTAAAAAAAAAATTTTCAAAAAAAAATTTTAGAAAAAAATTTTCAAAAAAAAATTTTTAAAAAAATTTCGAAAAAAAAAAAATTTCGAAAAAAAAAAAATTTTCAAAAAAAAAATTAAAAAAAAAAAATTTTCAAAAAAAAAATTTCAAAAAAGTTTTCGAAAAAAAAATTTCAAAAAAAAAAATTTCCATAAAAAAAAATTTCAAAAAAATTTCAAAAAAAAATTCAAAAAAAAAATTCAAAAAAAATAAAAAAAAAATTTCAAAAAAAAAATTTAAAAAAAATTTCAAAAAAAATTTCAAAAAAATAAAAATAAAATAAAAAAAAAATTCAAAAAAAAAATTAAAAAAAAAAATTTAAAAAAAATTTCAAAAAAAAAATTTCCAAAAAAATTTCAAAAAAAATTTCAAAAAAATTTTAAAAAAAAATTTTCAAAAAAAAAATTCAAAAAAAAAATTTTAAAAAAATTTCAAAAAAATTTCAAAAAAATAAAAATAAAATAAAAAAAAAAATTCAAAAAAAAAATTAAAAAAAAAATTTAAAAAAAATTTCAAAAAAAAAATTTCCAAAAAAATTTCAAAAAAAATTTCAAAAAAATTTTAAAAAAAAATTTTCAAAAAAAAAATTCAAAAAAAAAATTTTAAAAAAATTTCAAAAAAATTTCAAAAAAAAAATTCAAAAAAAAATAAAAAAAAAAATTTCAAAAAAAAAAATTAAAAAAAAAAATTTTCAAAAAAAAAATTTAAATAAAAAATTTTCAAAAAAAAATTAAAAAAAAAAATTTTCAAAAAAAAAATTTCAAAAAAAAAAATTAAAAAAAAAATTTTCAAAGAAAAAATTAAAAAAAAAAATTTTCAAAAAAAAATTTTAGAAAAAAATTTTCAAAAAAAAAATTTTAAAAAAATTTCGAAAAAAAAAAAAAATTTCGAAAAAAAAAATTAAAAAAAAAAATTTTCAAAAAAAAAAATTTCAAAAAAAATTTCAAAAAAATTTTCAAAAAAAAAATTCAAAAAAAAAATTTCAAAAAAAATTTCAAAAAAATTTTCAAAAAAAAATTTCAAAAAAAAAAAAATTAAAAAAAAAAATTTTCAAAAAAAAAAAATTTCAAAAAAAAAATTTCAAAAAAAAAATTTCCATAAAAAAAATTTTTAAAAAAATTGAAAAAAAAAATTTAAAAAAAATTTCGAAAAAAAAATTTTCAAAAAAAAAAATTTCAAACAAAATTTCAAAAAAATTTTCAAAAAAAAAATTTCAAAAAAAAAAATTAAAAAAAAAATTTTCAAAAAAAAAATAAAAAAAAAAAATTTCAAAAAAAAATTTTAGAAAAAAATTTTCAAAAAAAAAATTTTAAAAAAATTTCGAGAAAAAAAAAAAATTTCAAAAAAAAAAAAAAATTTTCAAAAAAAAAATTAAAAAAAAAAAATTTTCAAAAAAAAAAATTCAAAAAAAAAATTAAAAAAAAAAATTTTCAAAAAAAAATTAAAAAAAAAAATTCGAAAAAATTAAAAAAAAAAATTTCAGAAAAATTTTCAAAAAAAAAATTTCAAAAATAGTTTCAAAAAAAAAAATTCAAAAAAAAAAATTTCAAAAAAAAAATTTTCAAAAAAAAAATTTAAAAAAAAATTTTTCAAAAAAAATTAAAAAAAAAAAATTTCAAAAAAATTTTCAAAAAAAAAATTCAAAAAAAAAAAATTCAAAAAAAAAAATAAAAAAAAAATTTTAAAAAAAAATTCGAAAAAAAAAATTTAAAAAAAAATTCTCAAAAAAATAAAATAAAAAAAAATTCAAAAAAAATAAAAAAAAAAATTTAAAAAAAATTTCAAAAAAAAAATTTCCAAAAAAAAAATTTAAAAAATAATAAAAAAAAAATAAAAAACAAATTTCGAAAAAAAATTTCGAAAAAAAAATTGAAAAAAAAATTTAAAAAAAAAAAAAAAAAAAAATTTCAGAAAAATTTTCAAAAAAAGTTTCAAAAAAAAAAATTCAAAAAAAAAATTTCAAAAAAAAATTTAAAAAAAATTTCAAAAAAATTTTCAAAAAAAAAAATTTCAAAAAAAAAATTTAAAAAAAATTTCAAAAAAAAATTTTATAAAAAATTTCGAAAAAAAAAATTAAAAAAAAAAAATTTCAAAAAAATTCAAAAAAAAAATTTCAAAAAAAAATAAAAAAAAAAATAAAAAAAAAATTCGAAAAAAAAAATTTAAAAAAAAATTCTCAAAAAAATAAAATAAAAAAAAATTCAAAAAAAAAATAAAAAAAAAAATTTAAAAAAAATTTCGAAAAAAAAAATTTCCAAAAAAAAAATTTAAAAAAAAATAAAAAAAAATTAAAAAAAAATTTCGAAAAAAAAATTTCAAAAAAAAAATTTAAAAAAAAAATTCAAAAAAATTTAAAAAAAAAAATTTCAGAAAAATTTTCAAAAAAAAAAATTTCAAAAAAAAAATTTTAAAAAAAATTTCGAAAAAAAAATTAAAAAAAAAAAATTTCAAAAAAAATTTTCAAAAAAAAAATTCAAAAAAAAAATTTCAAAAAAAAAATTAAAAAAAAAATTTTAAAAAAATTTCAAAAAAAAAATTCAAAAAAATTTTCAAAAAAAAAATTTCAAAAAAAAAATTCAAAAAAATTTTCAAAAAAAAAATTTCAAAAAAATTTCGAAAAAATTTCGAAAAAATTTTCGAAAAAAAAATTTAAAAAAAATTTTAAAAAAAATTTTAAAAAAAAATTTAAAAAAAAATTTCAAAAAAATTTTCAAAAAAAAAATTTCAAAAAAATTTCGAAAAAATTTCGAAAAAATTTTCGAAAAAAAAATTTAAAAAAAATTTTAAAAAAAATTTTAAAAAAAAATCTCAGAAAAAAAAAATTTCAAAAAAAATAAAAAAAAAAAAAATTTCAGAAAAAAAAAAAATCAAAAAAATAAAAAAAAAATTCAAAAAAAAATTTAAAAAAAAATTTAAAAAAAAAATTGAAAAAAAAAATTTAAAAAAAAAATTTTCAAAAAAAATTAAAAAAAAATATTTCAAAAAAAAATTTAAAAAAAAAAATTTCAAAAAAATTTTCAAAAAAAAAATTCAAAAAAAAAAAATTTCAAAAAAAAAATAAAAAAAAAAATTTTAAAAAAATTTCAAAAAAAAAATTCAAAAAAAAATAAAAAAAAAATTTCAAAAAAAAAATTTAAAAAAAATTTCAAAAAAATTTTCAAAAAAAAAATTTAAAAAAAATTTCAAAAAAAATTTCAAAAAAAAAAATTTCAGAAAAAAAAAAAAAAATTCAAAAAAAAAATTTCAAAAAAAATTGAAAAAAAATAAAAATAAAATAAAAAAAAAAAATTCAAAAAAAAAATTTAAAAAAAAAATTTAAAAAAAATTTCAAAAAAAAAATTTCCAAAAAATTTTTAAAAAAATTAAAAAAAAAAATTAAAAAAAAATGTCGAAAAAAAAATTTAAAAAAAAAAATTTCAAAAAAAAAATTTCAAAAAAATTTTCTAAAAAAAATTTCAAAAAAAAAAATTAAAAAAAAAAATTTTCAAAAAAAAAAATTTCAAAAAAAAAAAATTTCAAAAAAAAAATTTCCATAAAAAAAATTTTTAAAAAAATTGAAAAAAAAAATTTAAAAAAAATTTCGAAAAAAAAATTTTCAAAAAAAAAAATTTCAAAAAAAATTTCAAAAAAATTTTCAAAAAAAAAATTTCAAAAAAAAAAATTAAAAAAAAAAATTTTCAAAAAAAAAATAAAAAAAAAAATTTCAAAAAAAAATTTTAGAAAAAAATTTTCAAAAAAAAAATTTTAAAAAAATTTCGAAAAAAAAAAAAATTTCGAAAAAAAAAAAAATTTTCAAAAAAAAAATTTAAAAAAAAAATTTTCAAAAAAAAAAATTCAAAAAAAAAAATTCAAAAAAAAAAATTAAAAAAAAAATTTAAAAAAAATAAAAAAAAAATTTCGAAAAAAAAATTAAAAAAAAAATTCAAAAAAATTAAAAAAAAAAAATTTCAGAAAAATTTTCAAAAAAAGTTTCAAAAAAAAAAAATTCAAAAAAAAAATTTCAAAAAAAAATTTAAAAAAAATTTCAAAAAAATTTTCAAAAAAAAAAATTTCAAAAAAAAAATTTAAAAAAAATTTCAAAAAAAAATTTTAAAAAAAATTTCGAAAAAAAAATTTAAAAAAAAATTTCAAAAAAATTCAAAAAAAAAATTTCAAAAAAAAATAAAAAAAAATAAAAAAAAAATTCGAAAAAAAAAATTTAAAAAAAAATTCTCAAAAAAATAAAATAAAAAAAAATTAAAAAAAAAAATAAAAAAAAAAATTTAAAAAAAATTTCGAAAAAAAAAATTTCCAAAAAAAAAATTTAAAAAAAAAAAAAAAAATTAAAAAAAAATTTCGAAAAAAAAATTTAAAAAAAAAAAATTCAGAAAAATTTTCAAAAAAAAAAATTTCAAAAAAAGTTTCAAAAAAAAAAATTCAAAAAAAAAATTTCAAAAAAAAATTTAAAAAAAAATTCAAAAAAATTTTCAAAAAAAAAATTTTAAAAAAAATTTCAAAAAAAAAATTTCAAAAAAAAAATTTTAAAAAAAATTTCGAAAAAAAAATTAAAAAAAAAAATTTCAAAAAAAATTTTCAAAAAAAAAATTCAAAAAAAAAATTTCAAAAAAAAAATTAAAAAAAAAATTTTAAAAAAATTTCAAAAAAAAAATTCAAAAAAAATTTCAAAAAAATTTTCAAAAAAAAAATTTCAAAAAAATTTTCAAAAAAAAATTTCACAAAAATTTCGAAAAATTTCGAAAAAATTTTCGAAAAAAAAATTTAAAAAAAATTTTAAAAAAAATTTTTAAAAAAAATCTCAGAAAAAAAAAAAATTTCAAAAAAATAAAAAAAAAAAAAATTTCAGAAAAAAAAAAAATCAAAAAAATAAAAAAAAAAATTCAAAAAAAAATTTAAAAAAAAATTAAAAAAAAAAATTGAAAAAAAAAATTAAAAAAAAAAATTTCAAAAAAAATAAAAAAAAAAATATTTCAAAAAAAAATTAAAAAAAAAAAATTTCAAAAAAATTTTCAAAAAAAAAATTCAAAAAAAAAAAATTTCAAAAAAAAAATAAAAAAAAAAATTTTAAAAAAATTTCAAAAAAAAAATTCAAAAAAAAATAAAAAAAAAAATTTTCAAAAAAAAAATTAAAAAAAAATTTCAAAAAAATTTTCAAAAAAAAAATTTAAAAAAAATTTCAAAAAAAATTTCAAAAAAAAAAATTTCAGAAAAAAAAAAAAAAATTCAAAAAAAAAATTTCAAAAAAAATTGAAAAAAAAAATTCGAAAAAAAATTTCAAAAAAAAAATTTAAAAAAAATTTCAAAAAAAATTTCAAAAAAATAAAAAAAAAATAAAAAAAAAAATTCAAAAAAAAAATTAAAAAAAAAATTTTCAAAAAAAAAAATTTCAAAAAAATTTCAAAAAAATTTTCAAAAAAAAAATTTCAAAAAAAAAAAATTAAAAAAAAAAATTTTCAAAAAAAAAATTTAAAAAAAAAATTTTCAAAAAAAAATTTTAGAAAAAAATTTTCAAAAAAAAATTTTTAAAAAAATTTCGAAAAAAAAAAAATTTCGAAAAAAAAAAAAATTTTCAAAAAAAAAATTAAAAAAAAAAAATTTTCAAAAAAAAAAATTTCAAAAAAGTTTTCGAAAAAAAAATTTCAAAAAAAAAAATTTCCATAAAAAAAAATTTCAAAAAAATTTCAAAAAAAAATTCAAAAAAAAAATTCAAAAAAAAATAAAAAAAAAATTTCAAAAAAAAAATTTAAAAAAAATTTTCAAAAAAAAAATTCAAAAAAAAAATTTTAAAAAAATTTCAAAAAAATTTCAAAAAAATAAAAATAAAATAAAAAAAAAATTCAAAAAAAAAATTAAAAAAAAAATTTAAAAAAAATTTCAAAAAAAAAATTTCCAAAAAAATTTCAAAAAAAAATTTCAAAAAAATTTAAAAAAAAAATTTTCAAAAAAAAAATTCAAAAAAAAAATTTTAAAAAAATTTCAAAAAAATTTCAAAAAAAAAATTCAAAAAAAAATAAAAAAAAAAATTTCAAAAAAAAAAATTAAAAAAAAAAATTTTCAAAAAAAAAATTTAAATAAAAAATTTTCAAAAAAAAATTAAAAAAAAAAATTTTCAAAAAAAAAATTTCAAAAAAAAAAATTAAAAAAAAAATTTTCAAAAAAAAAATTAAAAAAAAAAATTTTCAAAAAAAAATTTTAGAAAAAAATTTTCAAAAAAAAAATTTTAAAAAAATTTCGAAAAAAAAAAAAAAATTTCGAAAAAAAAAATTAAAAAAAAAAATTTTCAAAAAAAAAAATTTCAAAAAAAATTTCAAAAAAATTTTCAAAAAAAAAATTCAAAAAAAAAATTTCAAAAAAAATTTCAAAAAAATTTTCAAAAAAAAATTTCAAAAAAAAAAAATTAAAAAAAAAAATTTTCAAAAAAAAAAAATTTCAAAAAAAAAATTTCAAAAAAAAAATTTCCATAAAAAAAATTTTTAAAAAAATTGAAAAAAAAAATTTAAAAAAAATTTCGAAAAAAAAATTTTCAAAAAAAAAAATTTCAAACAAAATTTCAAAAAAATTTTCAAAAAAAAAATTTCAAAAAAAAAAATTAAAAAAAAAATTTTCAAAAAAAAAATAAAAAAAAAAAATTTCAAAAAAAAATTTTAGAAAAAAATTTTCAAAAAAAAAATTTTAAAAAAATTTCGAAAAAAAAAAAAAATTTCAAAAAAAAAAAAAATTTTCAAAAAAAAAATTAAAAAAAAAAAATTTTCAAAAAAAAAAATTCAAAAAAAAAATTAAAAAAAAAAATTTTCAAAAAAAAATTAAAAAAAAAAATTCGAAAAAATTAAAAAAAAAAATTTCAGAAAAATTTTCAAAAAAAAAATTTCAAAAAAAGTTTCAAAAAAAAAAATTCAAAAAAAAAAATTTCAAAAAAAAAATTTTCAAAAAAAAAATTTAAAAAAAAATTTTTCAAAAAAAATTAAAAAAAAAAAATTTCAAAAAAATTTTCAAAAAAAAAATTCAAAAAAAAAAAATTCAAAAAAAAAAATAAAAAAAAAATTTTAAAAAAAAATTCGAAAAAAAAAATTTAAAAAAAAATTCTCAAAAAAATAAAATAAAAAAAAATTCAAAAAAAATAAAAAAAAAAATTTAAAAAAAATTTCAAAAAAAAAAATTTCCAAAAAAAAAATTTAAAAAAAAATAAAAAAAAAATAAAAAAAAAATTTCGAAAAAAAATTTCGAAAAAAAAATTGAAAAAAAAATTTAAAAAAAAAAAAAAAAAAAAAATTCAGAAAAATTTTCAAAAAAAGTTTCAAAAAAAAAAGTTCAAAAAAAAAATTTCAAAAAAAAATTTAAAAAAAATTTCAAAAAAATTTTCAAAAAAAAAAATTTCAAAAAAAAAATTTAAAAAAAATTTCAAAAAAAAATTTTAAAAAAAATTTCGAAAAAAAAAATTAAAAAAAAAAAATTTCAAAAAAATTCAAAAAAAAAAATTTCAAAAAAAAATAAAAAAAAAAATAAAAAAAAAATTCGAAAAAAAAAATTTAAAAAAAAATTCTCAAAAAAATAAAATAAAAAAAAATTCAAAAAAAAAATAAAAAAAAAAATTTAAAAAAAATTTCGAAAAAAAAAATTTCCAAAAAAAAAATTTAAAAAAAAATAAAAAAAAATTAAAAAAAAATTTCGAAAAAAAAATTTCAAAAAAAAAATTAAAAAAAAAAATTCAAAAAAATTTAAAAAAAAAAATTTCAGAAAAATTTTCAAAAAAAAAAATTTCAAAAAAAAAATTTTAAAAAAAATTTCGAAAAAAAAATTAAAAAAAAAAAATTTCAAAAAAAATTTTCAAAAAAAAAATTCAAAAAAAAAATTTCAAAAAAAAAATTAAAAAAAAAATTTTAAAAAAATTTCAAAAAAAAAATTCAAAAAAATTTTCAAAAAAAAAATTTCAAAAAAATTTCGAAAAAATTTCGAAAAAATTTTCGAAAAAAAAATTTAAAAAAAATTTTAAAAAAAATTTTAAAAAAAAATTTAAAAAAAAATTTCAAAAAAATTTTCAAAAAAAAAATTTCAAAAAAATTTCGAAAAAATTTCGAAAAAATTTTCGAAAAAAAAATTTAAAAAAAATTTTAAAAAAAATTTAAAAAAAAAATCTCAGAAAAAAAAAATTTCAAAAAAAATAAAAAAAAAAAAATTTCAGAAAAAAAAAAAATCAAAAAAATAAAAAAAAAATTCAAAAAAAAATTTAAAAAAAAATTAAAAAAAAAAATTGAAAAAAAAAATTTAAAAAAAAAATTTTCAAAAAAAATTAAAAAAAAATATTTCAAAAAAAAATTTAAAAAAAAAAATTTCAAAAAAATTTTCAAAAAAAAAATTCAAAAAAAAAAAATTTCAAAAAAAAAATAAAAAAAAAAATTTTAAAAAAATTTCAAAAAAAAAATTCAAAAAAAAATAAAAAAAAAATTTCAAAAAAAAAATTTAAAAAAAATTTCAAAAAAATTTTCAAAAAAAAAATTTAAAAAAAATTTCAAAAAAAATTTCAAAAAAAAAAATTTCAGAAAAAAAAAAAAAATTCAAAAAAAAAATTTCAAAAAAAATTGAAAAAAAATAAAAATAAAATAAAAAAAAAAAATTCAAAAAAAAAATTTTAAAAAAAAATTTAAAAAAAATTTCAAAAAAAAAATTTCCAAAAAATTTTTAAAAAAATTAAAAAAAAAATTAAAAAAAAATGTCGAAAAAAAAATTTAAAAAAAAAAATTTCAAAAAAAAAATTTCAAAAAAATTTTCAAAAAAAAATTTCAAAAAAAAAAATTAAAAAAAAAAATTTTCAAAAAAAAAAATTTCAAAAAAAAAAAATTTCAAAAAAAAAATTTCCATAAAAAAAATTTTTAAAAAAATTGAAAAAAAAAATTTAAAAAAAATTTCGAAAAAAAAATTTTCAAAAAAAAAAATTTCAAAAAAAATTTCAAAAAAATTTTCAAAAAAAAAATTTCAAAAAAAAAAATTAAAAAAAAAAATTTTCAAAAAAAAAATAAAAAAAAAAATTTCAAAAAAAAATTTTAGAAAAAAATTTTCAAAAAAAAAATTTTAAAAAAATTTCGAAAAAAAAAAAAATTTCGAAAAAAAAAAAAATTTTCAAAAAAAAAATTTAAAAAAAAAATTTTCAAAAAAAAAAATTCAAAAAAAAAAATTCAAAAAAAAAAATTAAAAAAAAAATTTAAAAAAAATAAAAAAAAAATTTCGAAAAAAAAATTAAAAAAAAAATTCAAAAAAATTAAAAAAAAAAAATTTCAGAAAAATTTTCAAAAAAAGTTTCAAAAAAAAAAAATTCAAAAAAAAAATTTCAAAAAAAAATTTAAAAAAAATTTCAAAAAAATTTTCAAAAAAAAAAATTTCAAAAAAAAAATTTAAAAAAAATTTCAAAAAAAAATTTTAAAAAAAATTTCGAAAAAAAAATTTAAAAAAAAATTTCAAAAAAATTCAAAAAAAAAATTTCAAAAAAAAATAAAAAAAAATAAAAAAAAAATTCGAAAAAAAAAATTTAAAAAAAAATTCTCAAAAAAATAAAATAAAAAAAAATTCAAAAAAAAAATAAAAAAAAAAATTTAAAAAAAATTTCGAAAAAAAAAATTTCCAAAAAAAAAATTAAAAAAAAAAAAAAAAATTAAAAAAAAATTTCGAAAAAAAAATTTCAAAAAAAAAATTTAAAAAAAAATTCAAAAAAATTTAAAAAAAAAAAATTCAGAAAAATTTTCAAAAAAAAAAATTTCAAAAAAAGTTTCAAAAAAAAAAATTCAAAAAAAAAATTTCAAAAAAAAATTAAAAAAAAAATTCAAAAAAATTTTCAAAAAAAAAATTTTAAAAAAAATTTCAAAAAAAAAATTTCAAAAAAAAAATTTTAAAAAAAATTTCGAAAAAAAAATTTAAAAAAAAAATTTCAAAAAAAATTTTCAAAAAAAAAATTCAAAAAAAAAATTTCAAAAAAAAAATTAAAAAAAAAATTTTAAAAAAATTTCAAAAAAAAAATTCAAAAAAAATTTCAAAAAAATTTTCAAAAAAAAAATTTCAAAAAAATTTTCAAAAAAAAATTTCACAAAAATTTCGAAAAATTTCGAAAAAATTTTCGAAAAAAAAATTTAAAAAAAATTTTAAAAAAAATTTTAAAAAAAAATCTCAGAAAAAAAAAAATTTCAAAAAAAATAAAAAAAAAAAAAATTTCAGAAAAAAAAAAAATCAAAAAAATAAAAAAAAAAATTCAAAAAAAAATTTAAAAAAAAATTAAAAAAAAAAATTGAAAAAAAAAATTAAAAAAAAAAATTTCAAAAAAAATAAAAAAAAAATATTTCAAAAAAAAATTAAAAAAAAAAAATTTCAAAAAAATTTTCAAAAAAAAAATTCAAAAAAAAAAAATTTCAAAAAAAAAATAAAAAAAAAAATTTAAAAAAAATTTCAAAAAAAAAATTCAAAAAAAAAAAAAAAAAAAATTTTCAAAAAAAAAATTAAAAAAAAATTTCAAAAAAATTTTCAAAAAAAAAATTTAAAAAAAATTTCAAAAAAAATTTCAAAAAAAAAAATTTCAGAAAAAAAAAAAAAAAAATTCAAAAAAAAAATTTCAAAAAAAATTGAAAAAAAAAATTCGAAAAAAAATTTCAAAAAAAAAATTTAAAAAAAATTTCAAAAAAAATTTCAAAAAAATAAAAAAAAAATAAAAAAAAAAATTCAAAAAAAAAATTAAAAAAAAAATTTTCAAAAAAAAAAATTTCAAAAAAATTTCAAAAAAATTTTCAAAAAAAAAATTTCAAAAAAAAAAAATTAAAAAAAAAAATTTTCAAAAAAAAAATTTAAAAAAAAAAATTTTCAAAAAAAAATTTTAGAAAAAAATTTTCAAAAAAAAATTTTTAAAAAAATTTCGAAAAAAAAAAATTTCGAAAAAAAAAAAAATTTTCAAAAAAAAAATTAAAAAAAAAAAATTTTCAAAAAAAAAAATTTCAAAAAAGTTTTCGAAAAAAAAATTTCAAAAAAAAAAATTTCCATAAAAAAAAATTTCAAAAAAATTTCAAAAAAAAATTCAAAAAAAAAATTCAAAAAAAAATAAAAAAAAAATTTCAAAAAAAAAATTTAAAAAAAATTTCAAAAAAAATTTCAAAAAAATAAAAATAAAATAAAAAAAAAATTCAAAAAAAAAATTAAAAAAAAAAATTTAAAAAAAATTTCAAAAAAAAAATTTCCAAAAAAATTTCAAAAAAAATTTCAAAAAAATTTTAAAAAAAAATTTTCAAAAAAAAAATTCAAAAAAAAAATTTTAAAAAAATTTCAAAAAAATTTCAAAAAAAAAATTCAAAAAAAAATAAAAAAAAAAATTTCAAAAAAAAAAATTAAAAAAAAAAATTTTCAAAAAAAAAATTTAAATAAAAAATTTTCAAAAAAAAATTAAAAAAAAAAATTTTCAAAAAAAAAATTTCAAAAAAAAAAATTAAAAAAAAAATTTTCAAAAAAAAAATTAAAAAAAAAAATTTTCAAAAAAAAATTTTAGAAAAAAATTTTCAAAAAAAAAATTTTAAAAAAATTTCGAAAAAAAAAAAAAAATTTCGAAAAAAAAAATTAAAAAAAAAAAATTTTCAAAAAAAAAAATTTCAAAAAAAATTTCAAAAAAATTTTCAAAAAAAAAATTCAAAAAAAAAATTCAAAAAAAATTTCAAAAAAATTTTCAAAAAAAAATTTCAAAAAAAAAAAAATTAAAAAAAAAAATTTTCAAAAAAAAAAAATTTCAAAAAAAAAAATTTCAAAAAAAAAATTTCCATAAAAAAAATTTCCATAAAAAAAATTTTTAAAAAAATTGAAAAAAAAAATTTAAAAAAAATTTCGAAAAAAAAATTTTCAAAAAAAAAAATTTCAAACAAAATTTCAAAAAAATTTTCAAAAAAAAAATTTCAAAAAAAAAAATTAAAAAAAAAATTTTCAAAAAAAAAATAAAAAAAAAAAATTTCAAAAAAAAATTTTAGAAAAAAATTTTCAAAAAAAAAATTTTAAAAAAATTTCGAAAAAAAAAAAAAATTTCAAAAAAAAAAAAAATTTTCAAAAAAAAAATTAAAAAAAAAAAATTTTCAAAAAAAAAAATTCAAAAAAAAAAATTAAAAAAAAAAATTTTCAAAAAAAAATTTAAAAAAAAAATTCGAAAAAATTAAAAAAAAAAATTTCAGAAAAATTTTCAAAAAAAAAATTTCAAAAAAAGTTTCAAAAAAAAAAATTCAAAAAAAAAAATTTCAAAAAAAAAATTTTCAAAAAAAAAATTTAAAAAAAAATTTTTCAAAAAAAATTAAAAAAAAAAAAATTTCAAAAAAATTTTCAAAAAAAAAATTCAAAAAAAAAAAAATTCAAAAAAAAAATAAAAAAAAAATTTTAAAAAAAAATTCGAAAAAAAAAATTTAAAAAAAAATTCTCAAAAAAATAAAATAAAAAAAAATTCAAAAAAAATAAAAAAAAAAATTTAAAAAAAATTTCAAAAAAAAAAAATTCCAAAAAAAAAATTTAAAAAAAAATAAAAAAAAAATAAAAAAAAAATTTCGAAAAAAAATTTCGAAAAAAAAATTGAAAAAAAAATTAAAAAAAAAAAAAAAAAAAAATTTCAGAAAAATTTTCAAAAAAAGTTTCAAAAAAAAAAATTCAAAAAAAAAATTTCAAAAAAAAATTAAAAAAAAATTTCAAAAAAATTTTCAAAAAAAAAAATTTCAAAAAAAAAATTTAAAAAAAATTTCAAAAAAAAATTTTAAAAAAAATTTCGAAAAAAAAAATTAAAAAAAAAAAATTTCAAAAAAATTCAAAAAAAAAAATTTCAAAAAAAAATAAAAAAAAAAATTTAAAAAAAATTTCGAAAAAAAAAATTTCCAAAAAAAAAATTTAAAAAAAAATAAAAAAAAAATTAAAAAAAAATTTCGAAAAAAAAATTTCAAAAAAAAAATTAAAAAAAAAAATTCAAAAAAATTTAAAAAAAAAAATTTCAGAAAAATTTTCAAAAAAAAAATTTCAAAAAAAAAATTTTAAAAAAAATTTCGAAAAAAAAATTAAAAAAAAAAAATTTCAAAAAAAATTTTCAAAAAAAAAATTCAAAAAAAATTTCAAAAAAAAAAATTAAAAAAAAAAAGTTTCAAAAAAAAATAAAAAAAAAAATTTTAAAAAAATTTCAAAAAAAAAATTCAAAAAAAATTTCAAAAAAAAAATTTCAAAAAAATTTCGAAAAAATTTCGAAAAAATTTTCGAAAAAAAAATTTAAAAAAAATTTTAAAAAAAATTAAAAAAAAAAATTTCAGAAAAAAAAAAAAAATTTCAAAAAAAATAAAAAAAAAAAAATTTCAAAAAAATGAAAAAAAAATTAAAAAAAAAATTAAAAAAAAAATTTTAAAAAAAAATTGAAAAAAAAAATTTAAAAAAAAATTTTCAAAAAAAATTAAAAAAAAAAAAATTCAGAAAAAATTTCAAAAAAAAAATTTCAAAAAAATTTTCAAAAAAAAAATTCAAAAAAAAAAAAATTTCAAAAAAAAAATAAAAAAAAAAATTTTAAAAAAATTTCAAAAAAAAAATTCAAAAAAAAATAAAAAAAAAAAAATTCAAAAAAAAAATTAAAAAAAATTTCAAAAAAATTTTCAAAAAAAAAAATTTAAAAAAAAATTCGAAAAAATTTCGAAAAAATTTTCGAAAAAAAAATTTAAAAAAAATTTCAAAAAAAAAATTAAAAAAAAATTTCGAAAAAAAAATTTAAAAAAAAAAATTTCAAAAAAAATTTTCAAAAAAAAAATTCAAAAAAAAAATTTCAAAAAAAAATAAAAAAAAAAATTTTAAAAAAATTTCAAAAAAAAAATTCAAAAAAAAATAAAAAAAAATTTCAAAAAAAAAATTTAAAAAAAATTTCAAAAAAATTTTCAAAAAAAAAATTTCAAAAAAATTTCGAAAAAATTTCGAAAAAATTTTCGAAAAAAAAATTTGAAAAAAATTTAAAAAAAAATTTAAAAAAAAAATTTCAGAAAAAAAAAAAATTTCAAAAAAAAAAAAAAAAAAAAATTTCAGAAAAAAAAAAAAAAAATCAAAAAAATAAAAAAAAAAATTCAAAAAAAAATTTAAAAAAAAATTAAAAAAAAAAATTGAAAAAAAAAATTTAAAAAAAAAATTTTCAAAAAAAATAAAAAAAAAAATTTCAAAAAAAAATAAAAAAAAAAATTTCAAAAAAATTTTCAAAAAAAAAATTCAAAAAAAAAAAAATTTCAAAAAAAAAATAAAAAAAAAAATTTTAAAAAAATTTCAAAAAAAAAATTCAAAAAAAAATAAAAAAAAAAATTTCAAAAAAAAAATTAAAAAAAAATTTCAAAAAAATTTTCAAAAAAAAAATTTCGAAAAAATTTCGAAAAAATTTTCGAAAAAAAAATTTAAAAAAAATTTCAAAAAAAATTTCAAAAAAAATTTCAAAAAAAAAAATTTCAGAAAAAAAAAAAAAATTTCAAAAAAAAAATTTTAAAAAAATTTCAAAAAAATTTTCAAAAAAAAAAATTTCAAAAAAATTTTCAAAAAAAAAAATTTCAAAAAAAAAATTTTCAAAAAAAAAAATTAAAAAAAAATTTTTCAAAAAAAAATTGAAAGAAAAAAATTTCAAAAAAAAAATTAAAAAAAAAAAATTTAAAAAAAATTTCAAAAAAAAAATTTTAAAAAAAATTTCGAAAAAAAAATTTTAAAAAAAATTCTCAAAAAAATAAAAAAAAAATTCTCAAAAAAATAAAAAAAAAAAAATTTCAAAAATAAAAATTTCAAAAAAATTTTCAAAAAAAAAATTCAAAAAAAAAAAAATTTCAAAAAAAAAATAAAAAAAAAATTTCAAAAAAGTTTTCGAAAAAAAAATTTCAAAAAAAAAATTTTCCATAAAAAAAAATTTCAAAAAAATTTCAAAAAAAAATTCAAAAAAAAATAAAAAAAAAAATTTCAAAAAAAAAATTTAAAAAAAATTTCAAAAAAAATTTCAAAAAAATAAAAAAAAAATAAAAAAAAAAAATTCAAAAAAAAAATTTAAAAAAAAATTTTCAAAAAAAAAAATTTCAAAAAAATTTCAAAAAAATTTTCAAAAAAAAAATTTCAAAAAAAAAAAATTTAAAAAAAAAATTTTCAAAAAAAAAATTTAAAAAAAAAATTTTCAAAAAAAAATTAAAAAAAAAAATTTTTCAAAAAAAAAAAATTTCAAAAAAAAAAAAATTTTCAAAAAAAAAATTAAAAAAAAAAAATTTTCAAAAAAAAAAAATTTCAAAAAAGTTTTCGAAAAAAAAATTTCAAAAAAAAAAATTTCCATAAAAAAAAAATTTCAAAAAAAATTCAAAAAAAAAATTCAAAAAAAAAATTCAAAAAAAAATAAAAAAAAAAAATTCAAAAAAAAAATTAAAAAAAAAATTTAAAAAAAATTTCAAAAAAAAAATTTCCAAAAAAATTTTAAAAAAATTAAAAAAAAAAATTTTAAAAAAATGTCGAAAAAAAAACTAAAAAAAAAAAATTTCAAAAAAAAAATTTCAAAAAAATTTTCAAAAAAAAAAATTCAAAAAAAAAAATTTCAAAAAAAATTTCAAAAAAATTTTCAAAAAAAAAATTTCAAAAAAATTTCGAAAAAATTTCGAAAAAATTTTCGAAAAAAAAATTTGAAAAAAATTTTAAAAAAAATTAAAAAAAAAAATTTCAGAAAAAAAAAAAAATTTCAGAAAAATTTTCAAAAAAAGTTTCAAAAAAAAAAATTCAAAAAAAAAATTTCAAAAAAAAATTTAAAAAAAATTTCAAAAAAATTTTCAAAAAAAAAAATTTCAAAAAAAAAATTTAAAAAAAATTTCAAAAAAAAATTTTAAAAAAAATTTCGAAAAAAAAAATTAAAAAAAAAAAATTTCAAAAAAATTCAAAAAAAAAAATTTCGAAAAAAAATAAAAAAAAAATTCGAAAAAAAAAATTTAAAAAAAAATTCTCAAAAAAATAAAATAAAAAAAAATTCAAAAAAAAAATAAAAAAAAAAAATTTAAAAAAAATTTCGAAAAAAAAAATTTCCAAAAAAAAAATTTAAAAAAAAATAAAAAAAAAATTAAAAAAAAATTTCGAAAAAAAAATTTCAAAAAAAAAATTAAAAAAAAAAATTCAAAAAAATTTTAAAAAAAAAATTTCAGAAAAATTTTCAAAAAAAAAATTTCAAAAAAAAAATTTTAAAAAAAATTTCGAAAAAAAAATTAAAAAAAAAAAATTTCAAAAAAAATTTTCAAAAAAAAAATTCAAAAAAAAATTCAAAAAAAAAAATTCAAAAAAAAAAGTTTCAAAAAAAAAATAAAAAAAAAAATTTTAAAAAAATTTCAAAAAAAAAATTCAAAAAAAATTTCAAAAAAAAAATTTCAAAAAAATTTCGAAAAAATTTCGAAAAAATTTTCGAAAAAAAAATTTAAAAAAAATTTTAAAAAAAATTTAAAAAAAAAATTTCAGAAAAAAAAAAAAATTTCAAAAAAAATAAAAAAAAAAAAAATTTCAAAAAAATGAAAAAAAAATTAAAAAAAAAATTTAAAAAAAAATTTAAAAAAAAAATTGAAAAAAAAAATTTAAAAAAAAATTTTCAAAAAAAATTAAAAAAAAAAAAATTCAGAAAAAATTTCAAAAAAAAAATTTCAAAAAAATTTTCAAAAAAAAAATTCAAAAAAAAAAAAATTTCAAAAAAAAAAAAAAAAAATTTTAAAAAAATTTCAAAAAAAAAATTCAAAAAAAAATAAAAAAAAAAAAATTCAAAAAAAAAATTAAAAAAAATTTCAAAAAAATTTTCAAAAAAAAAAATTTAAAAAAAAATTCGAAAAAATTTTCGAAAAAAAAATTTAAAAAAAATTTCAAAAAAAATTTCAAAAAAAAAAATTAAAAAAAAATTTCGAAAAAAAAATTTAAAAAAAAAAATTTCAAAAAAAATTTTCAAAAAAAAAATTCAAAAAAAAAATTTCAAAAAAAAATAAAAAAAAAAATTTTAAAAAAATTTCAAAAAAAAAATTCAAAAAAAAATAAAAAAAAATTTCGAAAAAAAAATTTTAAAAAAAATTCTCAAAAAAATAAAAAAAAAAAATTTTCAAAAAAAAAAATTTCAAAAAAGTTTTCGAAAAAAAAATTTCAAAAAAAAAAATTTCCATAAAAAAAAATTTCAAAAAAATTTCAAAAAAAAATTCAAAAAAAAAATTCAAAAAAAAAAAAAAAAAAAATTTCAAAAAAAAAATTTAAAAAAAAATTTTTCAAAAAAAAATTGAAAGAAAAAAATTTCAAAAAAAAAATTAAAAAAAAAAAATTTAAAAAAAATTTCAAAAAAAAAATTTTAAAAAAAATTTCGAAAAAAAAATTTTAAAAAAAATTCTCAAAAAAATTAAAAAAAAATTCTCAAAAAAATAAAAAAAAAAATTTTCAAAAAAAAAAATTTCAAAAAAGTTTTCGAAAAAAAAATTTCAAAAAAAAAAATTTCCATAAAAAAAAATTTCAAGAAAATTTCAAAAAAAAATTCAAAAAAAAAATTCAAAAAAAAATTAAAAAAAAATTTCAAAAAAAAAATTTCAAAAAAAATTTCAAAAAAATAAAAATAAAATAAAAAAAAAATTCAAAAAAAAAATTTAAAAAAAAATTTAAAAAAAATTTCAAAAAAAAAATTTCCAAAAAAATTTCAAAAAAAATTTCAAAAAAATTTTAAAAAAAAAATTCAAAAAAAAATAAAAAAAAAAATTTCAAAAAAAAAAATTAAAAAAAAAAATTTTCAAAAAAAAAATTAAAAAAAAAAATTTTAAAAAAATTTCAAAAAAATTTCAAAAAAAAAATTCAAAAAAAAATAAAAAAAAAAATTTCAAAAAAAAAAATTAAAAAAAAAAATTTTCAAAAAAAAAATTTAAATAAAAAATTTTCAAAAAAAAATTAAAAAAAAAAAATTTTCAAAAAAAAAATTTCAAAAAAAAAAATTAAAAAAAAAATTTTCAAAAAAAAAATTAAAAAAAAAAATTTTCAAAAAAAAATTTTAGAAAAAAATTTTCAAAAAAAAAATTTTAAAAAAATTTCGAAAAAAAAAAAAAAATTTCGAAAAAAAAAATTAAAAAAAAAAAATTTTCAAAAAAAAAAATTTCAAAAAAAATTTCAAAAAAATTTTCAAAAAAAAAATTCAAAAAAAAAATTTCAAAAAAAATTTCAAAAAAATTTTCAAAAAAAAATTTCAAAAAAAAAAAATTAAAAAAAAAATTTTCAAAAAAAAAAAATTTCAAAAAAAAAAATTTCAAAAAAAAAATTTCCATAAAAAAAATTTTTAAAAAAATTGAAAAAAAAAATTTTAAAAAAATTTCGAAAAAAAAATTTTCAAAAAAAAAATTTCTAAAAAAATTTCAAAAAAATTTTCAAAAAAAAAATTTCAAAAAAAAAAATTAAAAAAAAAAATTTTCAAAAAAAAAATAAAAAAAAAAAATTTCAAAAAAAAATTTTAGAAAAAAATTTTCAAAAAATTTCGAAAAAAAAAAAAAATTTCAAAAAAAAAAAAAATTTTCAAAAAAAAAATTAAAAAAAAAAAATTTTCAAAAAAAAAAATTCAAAAAAAAATTTCAAAAAAAAATTAAAAAAAAATTTCAAAAAAATTTTCAAAAAAAAAAATTTCAAAAAAAAAATTTAAAAAAAATTTCAAAAAAAAAATTTTAAAAAAAATTTCGAAAAAAAAAATTAAAAAAAAAAAATTTCAAAAAAATTCAAAAAAAAAAATTTCAAAAAAAAATAAAAAAAAAATTAAAAAAAAATTCGAAAAAAAAAATTTAAAAAAAATTCTCAAAAAAATAAAATAAAAAAAAATTCAAAAAAAAAATAAAAAAAAAAATTTAAAAAAAATTTCGAAAAAAAAAATTTCCAAAAAAAAAATTTAAAAAAAAATAAAAAAAAAATTAAAAAAAAATTTCGAAAAAAAAATTTCAAAAAAAAAATTAAAAAAAAAAATTCAAAAAAATTTAAAAAAAAAAATTTCAGAAAAATTTTCAAAAAAAAAAATTTCAAAAAAAGTTTCAAAAAAAAAAATTCAAAAAAAAAATTTCAAAAAAAAATTTAAAAAAAATTTCAAAAAAATTTTCAAAAAAAAAATTTTAAAAAAATTTTCAAAAAAAAAAATTTCAAAAAAAAAATTTTAAAAAAAATTTCGAAAAAAAAATTAAAAAAAAAAAATTTCAAAAAAAATTTTCAAAAAAAAAATTCAAAAAAAATTTCAAAAAAAAAAATTCAAAAAAAAAAGTTTCAAAAAAAAAATAAAAAAAAAAATTTTAAAAAAATTTCAAAAAAAAAATTCAAAAAAAATTTCAAAAAAAAAATTTCAAAAAAATTTCGAAAAAATTTCGAAAAAATTTTCGAAAAAAAAATTTAAAAAAAATTTTAAAAAAAATTTAAAAAAAAAATTTCAGAAAAAAAAAAAAAATTTCAAAAAAAATAAAAAAAAAAAAAATTTCAGAAAAAAAAAAATTTCAAAAAAATGAAAAAAAAATTAAAAAAAAAAATTAAAAAAAAAAATTTAAAAAAAAATTGAAAAAAAAAATTAAAAAAAAAATTTTCAAAAAAAATTAAAAAAAAAAAAATTCAGAAAAAATTTCAAAAAAAAAATTTCAAAAAAATTTTCAAAAAAAAAATTCAAAAAAAAAAATTTCAAAAAAAAAATAAAAAAAAAAATTTTAAAAAAATTTCAAAAAAAAAATTCAAAAAAAAATTAAAAAAAAAAAATTCAAAAAAAAAATTAAAAAAAATTTCAAAAAAATTTTCAAAAAAAAAAAATTTAAAAAAAAATTCGAAAAAATTTCGAAAAAATTTTCGAAAAAAAAAATTAAAAAAAATTTCAAAAAAAATTTCAAAAAAAAATTTAAAAAAAATTTCGAAAAAAAAATTTAAAAAAAAAAATTTCAAAAAAAATTTTCAAAAAAAAAATTCAAAAAAAAAATTTCAAAAAAAAATAAAAAAAAAAATTTTAAAAAAATTTCAAAAAAAAAATTCAAAAAAAAATAAAAAAAAATTTCAAAAAAAAAATTTTAAAAAAATTTCAAAAAAATTTTCAAAAAAAAAATTTCAAAAAAATTTCGAAAAAATTTCGAAAAAATTTTCGAAAAAAAAATTTGAAAAAAATTTTAAAAAAAATTAAAAAAAAAAATTTCAGAAAAAAAAAAAAATTTCAAAAAAAAAAAAAAAAAAAATTTCAGAAAAAAAAAAAAATCAAAAAAATAAAAAAAAAAATTCAAAAAAAAATTTAAAAAAAAATTTAAAAAAAAAATTGAAAAAAAAATTTAAAAAAAAAATTTTCAAAAAAAATAAAAAAAAAAAATTTCAAAAAAAAATAAAAAAAAAAAATTTCAAAAAAATTTTCAAAAAAAAAATTCAAAAAAAAAAAATTTCAAAAAAAAAATAAAAAAAAAAATTTTAAAAAAATTTCAAAAAAAAAATTCAAAAAAAAATAAAAAAAAAAATTTCAAAAAAAAAATTAAAAAAAAATTTCAAAAAAATTTTCAATAAAAAAATTTAAAAAAAATTTCGAAAAAATTTCGAAAAAATTTTCGAAAAAAAAATTTAAAAAAAATTTCAAAAAAAATTTCAAAAAAAAAAATTTCAGAAAAAAAAAAAAATATCAAAAAAAAAATTTTAAAAAAATTTCAAAAAAATTTTCAAAAAAAAAAATTTCAAAAAAATTTTCAAAAAAAAAAATTTCAAAAAAAAAATTTTCAAAAAAAAAATTTAAAAAAAAATTTTTCAAAAAAAAATTGAAAGAAAAAAATTTCAAAAAAAAAATTAAAAAAAAAAATTTAAAAAAAATTTCAAAAAAAAAATTTTAAAAAAAATTTCGAAAAAAAAATTTTAAAAAAAATTCTCAAAAAAATAAAAAAAAAATTCTCAAAAAAATAAAAAAAAAAAATTTCAAAAATAAAAATTTCAAAAAAATTTTCAAAAAAAAAATTCAAAAAAAAAAAAAATTTCAAAAAAAAAATAAAAAAAAAATTTCAAAAAAGTTTTCGAAAAAAAAATTTCAAAAAAAAAATTTTCCATAAAAAAAAATTTCAAAAAAATTTCAAAAAAAAATTCAAAAAAAAATAAAAAAAAAAATTTCAAAAAAAAAATTTAAAAAAAATTTCAAAAAAAATTTCAAAAAAATAAAAAAAAAAAATTCAAAAAAAAAATTAAAAAAAAAATTTTCAAAAAAAAAATTTCAAAAAAATTTCAAAAAAATTTTCAAAAAAAAAATTTCAAAAAAAAAAAATTAAAAAAAAAAATTTTCAAAAAAAAAATTTAAAAAAAAAATTTTCAAAAAAAAATTTAAAAAAAAAATTTTTCAAAAAAAAAAAATTTCAAAAAAAAAAAAATTTTCAAAAAAAAAATTAAAAAAAAAAATTTTTCAAAAAAAAAAAATTTCAAAAAAGTTTTCGAAAAAAAAATTTCAAAAAAAAAAATTTCCATAAAAAAAAATTTCAAAAAAAATTAAAAAAAAAAATTTAAAAAAAATTTCAAAAAAAAAATTTCCAAAAAAATTTAAAAAAAATTAAAAAAAAAAATTTAAAAAAAATGTCGAAAAAAAAACTAAAAAAAAAAAATTTCAAAAAAAAAATTTCAAAAAAATTTTCAAAAAAAAAATTCAAAAAAAAAAATTTCAAAAAAAATTTCAAAAAAATTTTCAAAAAAAAATTTCAAAAAAATTTCGAAAAAATTTCGAAAAAATTTTCGAAAAAAAAATTTGAAAAAAATTTTAAAAAAAATTAAAAAAAAAATTTTAAGAAAAAAAAAAAAATTTCAAAAAAAAAAAAAAAAAAAAATTTCAGAAAAAAAAAAAATCAAAAAAATAAAAAAAAAAATTCAAAAAAAAATTAAAAAAAAAATTTAAAAAAAAAATTGAAAAAAAAAATTTAAAAAAAAAATTTTCAAAAAAAATAAAAAAAAAAAATTTCAAAAAAAAATTTAAAAAAAAAAATTTCAAAAAAATTTTCAAAAAAAAAATTCAAAAAAAAAAATAAAAAAAAAAATTTCAAAAAAAAAATTTAAAAAAAAAATTTAAAAAAAATTTCAAAAAAAAAAATTTCCAAAAAAATTTTAAAAAAATTAAAAAAAAAAATTTAAAAAAAATGTCGAAAAAAAAACTAAAAAAAAAAAATTTCAAAAAAAAAATTTCAAAAAAATTTTCAAAAAAAAAATTCAAAAAAAAAAATTTCAAAAAAAATTTCAAAAAAATTTTCAAAAAAAAAATTTCAAAAAAATTTCGAAAAAATTTCGAAAAAATTTTCGAAAAAAAAATTTGAAAAAAATTTTAAAAAAAATTTAAAAAAAAAATTTCAGAAAAAAAAAAAAATTTCAAAAAAAAAAAAAAAAAAAAATTTCAGAAAAAAAAAAAAAATCAAAAAAATAAAAAAAAAAATTCAAAAAAAAATTTAAAAAAAAATTTAAAAAAAAAATTGAAAAAAAAAATTTAAAAAAAAATTTTCAAAAAAAATAAAAAAAAAAAATTTCAAAAAAAAATTAAAAAAAAAAAATTTCAAAAAAATTTTCAAAAAAAAAATTCAACAAAAAAAAAATTTCAAAAAAAAAATAAAAAAAAAAATTTTAAAAAAATTTCAAAAAAAAAATTCAAAAAAAAATAAAAAAAAAATTTCAAAAAAAAAATTTAAAAAAAATTTCAAAAAAATTTTCAAAAAAAAAATTTAAAAAAAATTTCGAAAAAATTTCGAAAAAATTTTCGAAAAAAAAATTTAAAAAAAATTTCAAAAAAAAAAATTTCAGAAAAAAAAAAAATTTCAAAAAAAAAATTTTAAAAAAATTTCAAAAAAATTTTCAAAAAAAAAAATTTCAAAAAAATTTTCAAAAAAAAAAATTTCAAAAAAAAAATTTTCAAAAAAAAAATTTAAAAAAAAATTTTTCAAAAAAAAATTGAAAGAAAAAAATTTCAAAAAAAAAATTTAAAAAAAAAAATTTAAAAAAAATTTCAAAAAAAAAATTTTAAAAAAAATTTCGAAAAAAAAATTTTAAAAAAAATTCTCAAAAAAATAAAAAAAAAAATCTCAAAAAAATAAAAAAAAAAAATTCAAAAATAAAAATTTCAAAAAAATTTTCAAAAAAAAAATTCAAAAAAAAAAAATTTCAAAAAAAAAATTAAAAAAAAATTTCAAAAAAGTTTTCGAAAAAAAAATTTCAAAAAAAAAATTTTCCATAAAAAAAAATTTCAAAAAAATTTCAAAAAAAAATTCAAAAAAAAATAAAAAAAAAAATTTCAAAAAAAAAATTTAAAAAAAATTTCAAAAAAAATTTCAAAAAAATAAAAAAAAAATAAAAAAAAAAATTCAAAAAAAAAATTAAAAAAAAAAATTTTCAAAAAAAAAAATTTCAAAAAAATTTCAAAAAAATTTTCAAAAAAAAATTTCAAAAAAAAAAAATTAAAAAAAAAAATTTTCAAAAAAAAAATTAAAAAAAAAAAATTTTTAAAAAAAAAAAAATTTCAAAAAAAAAAAAATTTTCAAAAAAAAAATTAAAAAAAAAAATTTTCAAAAAAAAAAAATTTCAAAAAAGTTTTCGAAAAAAAAATTTCAAAAAAAAAAATTTCCATAAAAAAAAATTTCAAAAAAAATTCAAAAAAAAAATTCAAAAAAAAAATTCAAAAAAAAAAAAAATTTCAAAAAAAAAATTTAAAAAAAAAATTAAAAAAAAATTTCAAAAAAAAAATTTCCAAAAAAATTTTAAAAAAATTAAAAAAAAAAATTTAAAAAAAATTTCGAAAAAAAAAAAAAAAAATTCGAAAAAAAAAAAATATCGAAAAAAAAAAATTTTCAAAAAAAAAATTAAAAAAAAAAATTTTCAAAAAAAAAAATTTCAAAAAAGTTTCCAAAAAAAAAATTTCAAAAAAAAAAAATTCCATAAAAAAAAATTTCAAAAAAAATTTCAAAAAAATTTTAAAAAAAAATTTAAAAAAAAAATTTTCAAAAAAAAAATTCAAAAAAAGAATTTTAAAAAAATTTCAAAAAATTTCAAAAAAAAAATTCAAAAAAAAATAAAAAAAAAATTTCAAAAAAAAAAATTAAAAAAAAAAATTTTCAAAAAAAAAATTCAAAAAAAAAAAAATTTCAAAAAAAAAATTAAAAAAAAATTTCAAAAAAGTTTTCGAAAAAAAAATTTCAAAAAAAAAATTTTCCATAAAAAAAAATTTCAAAAAAATTTCAAAAAAAAATTCAAAAAAAAATAAAAAAAAAAAATTCAAAAAAAAAATTTAAAAAAAATTTCAAAAAAAATTTCAAAAAAATAAAAAAAAAATAAAAAAAAAAATTCAAAAAAAAAATTAAAAAAAAAAATTTTCAAAAAAAAAAATTTCAAAAAAATTTCAAAAAAATTTTCAAAAAAAAAATTTCAAAAAAAAAAAATTAAAAAAAAAAATTTTCAAAAAAAAAATTAAAAAAAAAAAATTTTTAAAAAAAAAAAAATTTCAAAAAAAAAAAAATTTTCAAAAAAAAAATTTAAAAAAAAAATTTTCAAAAAAAAAAAATTTCAAAAAAGTTTTCGAAAAAAAAATTTCAAAAAAAAAAATTTCCATAAAAAAAAATTTCAAAAAAAATTCAAAAAAAAAATTCAAAAAAAAAATTCAAAAAAAAAAAAAAATTTCAAAAAAAAAATTTAAAAAAAAAATTAAAAAAAAATTTCAAAAAAAAAATTTCCAAAAAAATTTTAAAAAAATTAAAAAAAAAAATTTAAAAAAAATTTCGAAAAAAAAAAAAAAAATTCGAAAAAAAAAAAATATCGAAAAAAAAAAATTTTCAAAAAAAAAATTAAAAAAAAAAATTTTCAAAAAAAAAAATTTCAAAAAAGTTTCCAAAAAAAAAATTTCAAAAAAAAAAAATTCCATAAAAAAAAATTTCAAAAAAAATTTCAAAAAAATTTTCAAAAAAATTTTCAAAAAAAAATTTAAAAAAAAAATTTTCAAAAAAAAAATTCAAAAAAAGAATTTTAAAAAAATTTCAAAAAAATTTCAAAAAAAAAATTCAAAAAAAAATAAAAAAAAAATTTCAAAAAAAAAAATTTCAAAAAAAATTTCAAAAAAATTTTCAAAAAAAAATTTAAAAAAAAAATTTTCAAAAAAAAAATTCAAAAAAAGAATTTTAAAAAAATTTCAAAAAAATTTCAAAAAAAAAATTCAAAAAAAAATAAAAAAAAAATTTCAAAAAAAAAAATTAAAAAAAAAATTTTCAAAAAAAAAATTTAAATAAAAAATTTTCAAAAAAAAATAAAAAAAAAAAATTTTCAAAAAAAAAATTTCAAAAAAAAAAATTAAAAAAAAAAATTTTCAAAAAAAAAATTAAAAAAAAAAATTTTCAAAAAAAAATTTTAGAAAAAAATTTTCAAAAAAAAAAATTTAAAAAAATTTCGAAAAAAAAAAAAATTCAAAAAAAAAAATTAAAAAAAAAAATTGTCAAAAAAAAAAATTTCAAAAAAGTTTTCGAAAAAAAAATTACAAAAAAAAAATTTAAAAAAAAAATTTCCATAAAAAAATTTTTAAAAAAATTGAAAAAAAAAAATTTTAAAAAAAATTCTCAAAAAAATAAAAAAAAATTCCCAAAAAAATAAAAAAAAAATAAAAAAAAAAAATTTCAAAAAAAAAAATTTCAAAAAAATTTTCAAAAAAAAAATTCAAAAAAAAATAAAAAAAAAAATTTCAAAAAAAAATTTAAAAAAAATTTCAAAAAAAATTTCAAAAAAATAAAAATAAAATAAAAAAAAAAATTCAAAAAAAAAATTTAAAAAAAAAATTTAAAAAAAAATTCAAAAAAAAAATTTCCAAAAAAATTTTAAAAAAATTAAAAAAAAAATTAAAAAAAAATGTCAAAAAAAAAATTTAAAAAAAAAAATTTCAAAAAAAAAATTTCAAAAAAGTTTTCGAAAAAAAAATTTCAAAAAAAAAATTTCCTAAAAAAAATTTTTAAAAAAATTGAAAAAAAAAATTAAAAAAAAATTTCGAAAAAAAAATTTTCAAAAAAAATTTCAAAAAAATTTTCAAAAAAAAAATTTCAAAAAAAAAATTAAAAAAAAAAATTTTCAAAAAAAAAAAATTTCAAAAAAAAAAATTTCAAAAAAAAAATTTCCATAAAAAAAATTTTTAAAAAAATTGAAAAAAAAAATTTAAAAAAAATTTCGAAAAAAAAATTTTCAAAAAAAAAAATTTCAAAAAAATTTTCAAAAAAAAAATTTCAAAAAAAAAATTAAAAAAAAAAATTTTCAAAAAAAAAATAAAAAAAAAAAATTTCAAAAAAAAATTTTAGAAAAAAATTTTCAAAAAAAAAATTTTAAAAAAATTTCGAAAAAAAAAAAAATTTCGAAAAAAAAAAAATTTTCAAAAAAAAAATTAAAAAAAAAAAATTTTCAAAAAAAAAAATTCAAAAAAAAAATTTCCATAAAAAAAAATTTCAAAAAAATTTCAAAAAAAAAAATCAAAAAAAATAAAAAAAAAATTAAAAAAAAATTTCGAAAAAAAAATTTCAAAAAAAAAATTAAAAAAAAAAATTCAAAAAAATTTAAAAAAAAAAATTTCAGAAAAATTTTCAAAAAAAAAAATTTCAAAAAAAAAATTTTAAAAAAAATTTCGAAAAAAAAATTTAAAAAAAAAAATTTCAAAAAAAATTTTCAAAAAAAAAATTCAAAAAAAATTTCAAAAAAAAAAATTAAAAAAAAAAAGTTTCAAAAAAAAAATAAAAAAAAAAATTTTAAAAAAATTTCAAAAAAAAAATTCAAAAAAAATTTCAAAAAAAAAATTTCAAAAAAATTTCGAAAAAATTTCGAAAAAATTTTCGAAAAAAAAATTTAAAAAAAATTTTAAAAAAAATTAAAAAAAAAAATTTCAGAAAAAAAAAAAAAATTTCAAAAAAAATAAAAAAAAAAAAAATTTCAAAAAAATGAAAAAAAAATTAAAAAAAAAATTAAAAAAAAAATTTAAAAAAAAAATTGAAAAAAAAAATTAAAAAAAAAATTTTCAAAAAAAATTAAAAAAAAAAAATTCAGAAAAAATTTCAAAAAAAAAATTTCAAAAAAATTTTCAAAAAAAAAATTCAAAAAAAAAAAAATTTCAAAAAAAAAATAAAAAAAAAATTTTAAAAAAATTTCAAAAAAAAAATTCAAAAAAAAATAAAAAAAAAAAAATTCAAAAAAAAAATTAAAAAAAATTTCAAAAAAATTTTCAAAAAAAAAAATTTAAAAAAAAATTCGAAAAAATTTCGAAAAAATTTTCGAAAAAAAAATTTAAAAAAAATTTCAAAAAAAATTTCAAAAAAAAAATTAAAAAAAAATTTCGAAAAAAAAATTTCAAAAAAAAAATTTCAAAAAAAATTTTCAAAAAAAAAATTCAAAAAAAAAATTTCAAAAAAAAATAAAAAAAAAAATTTTAAAAAAATTTCAAAAAAAAAATTCAAAAAAAAATAAAAAAAAATTTCAAAAAAAAAATTTAAAAAAAATTTCAAAAAAATTTTCAAAAAAAAAATTTCAAAAAAATTTCGAAAAAATTTCGAAAAAATTTTCGAAAAAAAAATTTGAAAAAAATTTAAAAAAAAATTAAAAAAAAAAATTTCAGAAAAAAAAAAATTTCAAAAAAAAAAAAAAAAAAAAATTTCAGAAAAAAAAAAAATCAAAAAAATAAAAAAAAAAATTCAAAAAAAAATTTAAAAAAAAATTTAAAAAAAAAATTGAAAAAAAAAATTTAAAAAAAAAATTTTCAAAAAAAATAAAAAAAAAAAATTTCAAAAAAAAATAAAAAAAAAAAATTTCAAAAAAATTTTCAAAAAAAAAATTCAAAAAAAAAAAAATTTCAAAAAAAAAATAAAAAAAAAAATTTTAAAAAAATTTCAAAAAAAAAATTCAAAAAAAAATAAAAAAAAAAATTTCAAAAAAAAAATTAAAAAAAAATTTCAAAAAAATTTTCAAAAAAAAAATTTCGAAAAAATTTCGAAAAAATTTTCGAAAAAAAAATTTAAAAAAAATTTCAAAAAAAATTTCAAAAAAAATTTCAAAAAAAAAAATTTCAGAAAAAAAAAAAAAATTTCAAAAAAAAAATTTTAAAAAAATTTCAAAAAAAATTTCAAAAAAAAAAATTTCAAAAAAATTTTCAAAAAAAAAAATTTCAAAAAAAAAATTTTCAAAAAAAAAATTTAAAAAAAAATTTTTCAAAAAAAAATTGAAAGAAAAAAATTTCAAAAAAAAAATTAAAAAAAAAAAATTTAAAAAAAATTTCAAAAAAAAAATTTTAAAAAAAATTTCGAAAAAAAAATTTTAAAAAAAATTCTCAAAAAAATAAAAAAAAAATTCTCAAAAAAATAAAAAAAAAAAATTTCAAAAATAAAAATTTCAAAAAAATTTTCAAAAAAAAAATTCAAAAAAAAAAAAATTTCAAAAAAAAAATAAAAAAAAAATTTCAAAAAAGTTTTCGAAAAAAAAATTTCAAAAAAAAAATTTTCCATAAAAAAAAATTTCAAAAAAATTTCAAAAAAAAATTCAAAAAAAAATAAAAAAAAAAATTTCAAAAAAAAAATTTAAAAAAAATTTCAAAAAAAATTTCAAAAAAATAAAAAAAAAATAAAAAAAAAAATTCAAAAAAAAAATTAAAAAAAAAATTTTCAAAAAAAAAAATTTCAAAAAAATTTCAAAAAAATTTTCAAAAAAAAAATTTCAAAAAAAAAAAATTAAAAAAAAAAATTTTCAAAAAAAAAATTTAAAAAAAAAATTTTCAAAAAAAAATTAAAAAAAAAAATTTTTCAAAAAAAAAAAATTTCAAAAAAAAAAAATTTTTCAAAAAAAAAATTAAAAAAAAAAAATTTTCAAAAAAAAAAAATTTCAAAAAAGTTTTCGAAAAAAAAATTTCAAAAAAAAAAATTTCCATAAAAAAAAAATTTCAAAAAAAATTCAAAAAAAAAATTCAAAAAAAAAATTCAAAAAAAAATAAAAAAAAAAATTTCAAAAAAAAAATTAAAAAAAAAATTTAAAAAAAATTTCAAAAAAAAAATTTCCAAAAAAATTTTAAAAAAATTTAAAAAAAAAATTTTAAAAAAATGTCGAAAAAAAAACTAAAAAAAAAAAATTTCAAAAAAAAAATTTCAAAAAAATTTTCAAAAAAAAAAATTCAAAAAAAAAAATTTCAAAAAAAATTTCAAAAAAATTTTCAAAAAAAAAATTTCAAAAAAATTTCGAAAAAATTTTCGAAAAAAAAATTTGAAAAAAAAATTTGAAAAAAATTTTAAAAAAAATTAAAAAAAAAAATTTCAGAAAAAAAAAAAAATTTCAGAAAAATTTTCAAAAAAAGTTTCAAAAAAAAAAATTCAAAAAAAAAATTTCAAAAAAAAATTTAAAAAAAATTTCAAAAAAATTTTCAAAAAAAAAAATTTCAAAAAAAAAATTTAAAAAAAATTTCAAAAAAAAATTTAAAAAAAAATTTCGAAAAAAAAAATTAAAAAAAAAAAAATTCAAAAAAATTCAAAAAAAAAAATTTCAAAAAAAAATAAAAAAAAAATTCGAAAAAAAAAATTTAAAAAAAAATTCTCAAAAAAATAAAATAAAAAAAAATTCAAAAAAAAAATAAAAAAAAAAATTTAAAAAAAATTTCGAAAAAAAAAATTTCCAAAAAAAAAATTTAAAAAAAAATAAAAAAAAAATTAAAAAAAAATTTCGAAAAAAAAATTTCAAAAAAAAAATTAAAAAAAAAAATTCAAAAAAATTTTAAAAAAAAAATTTCAGAAAAATTTTCAAAAAAAAAAATTTCAAAAAAAAAATTTTAAAAAAAATTTCGAAAAAAAAATTAAAAAAAAAAAATTTCAAAAAAAATTTTCAAAAAAAAAATTCAAAAAAAAATTCAAAAAAAAAAATTCAAAAAAAAAAGTTTCAAAAAAAAATTTTAAAAAAATTTCAAAAAAAAAATTCAAAAAAAATTTCAAAAAAAAAATTTCAAAAAAAAAATTTCAAAAAAATTTCGAAAAAATTTCGAAAAAATTTTCGAAAAAAAAATTTAAAAAAAATTTTAAAAAAAATTTAAAAAAAAAATTTCAGAAAAAAAAAAAAATTTCAAAAAAAATAAAAAAAAAAAAAATTTCAAAAAAATGAAAAAAAAATTAAAAAAAAAATTTAAAAAAAAATTTAAAAAAAAAATTGAAAAAAAAAATTTAAAAAAAAATTTTCAAAAAAAATAAAAAAAAAAAAAATTCAGAAAAAATTTCAAAAAAAAAATTTCAAAAAAATTTTCAAAAAAAAAATTCAAAAAAAAAAAAATTTCAAAAAAAAAAAAAAAAAAAAAAAATTTAAAAAAATTTCAAAAAAAAAATTCAAAAAAAAATAAAAAAAAAAAAATTCAAAAAAAAAATTAAAAAAAATTTCAAAAAAATTTTCAAAAAAAAAAATTTAAAAAAAAATTCGAAAAAATTTCGAAAAAATTTTCGAAAAAAAAATTTAAAAAAAATTTCAAAAAAAATTTCAAAAAAAAAAATTAAAAAAAAATTTCGAAAAAAAAATTTAAAAAAAAAAATTTCAAAAAAAATTTTCAAAAAAAAAATTCAAAAAAAAAATTTCAAAAAAAAATAAAAAAAAAAATTTTAAAAAAATTTCAAAAAAAAAATTCAAAAAAAAATAAAAAAAAATTTCAAAAAAAAAATTTAAAAAAAATTTCAAAAAAATTTTCAAAAAAAAAATTTAAAAAAAATTTCGAAAAAATTTCGAAAAAATTTTCGAAAAAAAAATTTAAAAAAAATTTCAAAAAAAATTTCAAAAAAAAAAATTTCAGAAAAAAAAAAAAATTTCAAAAAAAAAATTTTAAAAAAATTTCAAAAAAATTTTCAAAAAAAAAAATTTCAAAAAAATTTTCAAAAAAAAAAATTTCAAAAAAAAAATTTTCAAAAAAAAAATTTTCAAAAAAAAAATTTAAAAAAAAATTTTTCAAAAAAAATTGAAAGAAAAAAATTTCAAAAAAAAAATTTAAAAAAAAAATTTAAAAAAAATTTCAAAAAAAAAATTTTAAAAAAAATTTCGAAAAAAAAATTTTAAAAAAAATTCTCAAAAAAATTCTCAAAAAAATAAAAAAAAAAAATTTTCAAAAAAAAAAATTTCAAAAAAGTTTTCGAAAAAAAAATTTCAAAAAAAAAAATTTCCATAAAAAAAAATTTCAAAAAAATTTCAAAAAAAAATTCAAAAAAAAAATTCAAAAAAAAATTTAAAAAAAATTTCAAAAAAAAAATTTAAAAAAAAATTTTTCAAAAAAAAATTGAAAGAAAAAAATTTCAAAAAAAAAATTAAAAAAAAAAAATTTAAAAAAAATTTCAAAAAAAAAATTTTAAAAAAAATTTCGAAAAAAAAATTTTAAAAAAAATTCTCAAAAAAATAAAAAAAAAATTCTCAAAAAAATAAAAAAAAAAATTTTCAAAAAAAAAAATTTCAAAAAAGTTTTCGAAAAAAAAATTTCAAAAAAAAAAATTTCCATAAAAAAAAATTTCAAAAAAATTTCAAAAAAAAATTCAAAAAAAAAATTCAAAAAAAAATTTAAAAAAAATTTCAAAAAAAAAATTTAAAAAAAATTTCAAAAAAAATTTCAAAAAAATAAAAATAAAATAAAAAAAAAATTCAAAAAAAAAATTAAAAAAAAAATTTAAAAAAAATTTCAAAAAAAAAATTTCCAAAAAAATTTCAAAAAAAATTTCAAAAAAATTTTAAAAAAAAATTTTCAAAAAAAAAATTCAAAAAAAAAATTTTAAAAAAATTTCAAAAAAATTTTAAAAAAAAAATTCAAAAAAAAATAAAAAAAAAAATTTCAAAAAAAAAAATTAAAAAAAAAAATTTTCAAAAAAAAAATTTAAATAAAAAATTTTCAAAAAAAAATTAAAAAAAAAAAATTTTCAAAAAAAAAATTTCAAAAAAAAAAATTAAAAAAAAAAATTTTCAAAAAAAAAATTTAAATAAAAAATTTTCAAAAAAAAATTAAAAAAAAAAAATTTTCAAAAAAAAAATTTCAAAAAAAAAAATTAAAAAAAAAATTTTCAAAAAAAAAATTAAAAAAAAAAATTTTCAAAAAAAAATTTTAGAAAAAAATTTTCAAAAAAAAAATTTTAAAAAAATTTCGAAAAAAAAAAAAAAAATTCGAAAAAAAAAATTAAAAAAAAAAAATTTTCAAAAAAAAAAATTTCAAAAAAAATTTCAAAAAAATTTTCAAAAAAAAAATTCAAAAAAAAAATTTCAAAAAAAATTTCAAAAAAATTTTCAAAAAAAAATTTCAAAAAAAAAAAATTAAAAAAAAAATTTTCAAAAAAAAAAAATTTCAAAAAAAAAAATTTCAAAAAAAAAATTTCCATAAAAAAAATTTTTAAAAAAATTGAAAAAAAAAATTTTAAAAAAATTTCGAAAAAAAAATTTTCAAAAAAAAAATTTCTAAAAAAATTTCAAAAAAATTTTCAAAAAAAAAATTTCAAAAAAAAAAATTAAAAAAAAAAATTTTCAAAAAAAAAATAAAAAAAAAAAATTTCAAAAAAAAATTTTAGAAAAAAATTTTCAAAAAATTTCGAAAAAAAAAAAATTTCAAAAAAAAAAAAAATTTTCAAAAAAAAAATTAAAAAAAAAAAATTTTCAAAAAAAAAATTCAAAAAAAAAATTTCAAAAAAAAATTTAAAAAAAATTTCAAAAAAATTTTCAAAAAAAAAAATTTCAAAAAAAAAATTTAAAAAAAATTTCAAAAAAAAAATTTTAAAAAAAATTTCGAAAAAAAAAATTAAAAAAAAAAAATTTCAAAAAAATTCAAAAAAAAAAATTTCAAAAAAAAATAAAAAAAAAATTAAAAAAAAATTCGAAAAAAAAAATTTAAAAAAAAATTCTCAAAAAAATAAAATAAAAAAAAATTCAAAAAAAAAATAAAAAAAAAAATTTAAAAAAAATTTCGAAAAAAAAAATTTCCAAAAAAAAAATTTAAAAAAAAATAAAAAAAAAATTAAAAAAAAATTTCGAAAAAAAAATTTCAAAAAAAAAATTAAAAAAAAAAATTCAAAAAAATTTTAAAAAAAAAATTTCAGAAAAATTTTCAAAAAAAAAAATTTCAAAAAAAGTTTCAAAAAAAAAAATTCAAAAAAAAAATTTCAAAAAAAAATTAAAAAAAAATTTCAAAAAAATTTTCAAAAAAAAAATTTTACAAAAATTTTCAAAAAAAAAAATTTCAAAAAAAAAATTTTAAAAAAAATTTCGAAAAAAAAATTTAAAAAAAAAATTTCAAAAAAAATTTTCAAAAAAAAAATTCAAAAAAAATTTCAAAAAAAAAAATTCAAAAAAAAAAGTTTCAAAAAAAAAATAAAAAAAAAAATTTTAAAAAAATTTCAAAAAAAAAATTCAAAAAAAATTTCAAAAAAAAAATTTCAAAAAAATTTCGAAAAAATTTCGAAAAAATTTTCGAAAAAAAAATTTAAAAAAAATTTTAAAAAAAATTTTAAAAAAAAATTTCAGAAAAAAAAAAAAAATTTCAAAAAAAATAAAAAAAAAAAAAATTTCAGAAAAAAAAAAATTTCAAAAAAATGAAAAAAAAATTAAAAAAAAAATTAAAAAAAAAATTTTAAAAAAAAATTGAAAAAAAAATTTAAAAAAAAATTTTCAAAAAAAATTAAAAAAAAAAAAATTCAGAAAAAATTTCAAAAAAAAAATTTCAAAAAAATTTTCAAAAAAAAAATTCAAAAAAAAAAAAATTTCAAAAAAAAAATAAAAAAAAAAATTTTAAAAAAATTTCAAAAAAAAAATTCAAAAAAAAATAAAAAAAAAAAAATTCAAAAAAAAAATTAAAAAAAATTTCAAAAAAATTTTCAAAAAAAAAAATTTAAAAAAAAATTCGAAAAAATTTCGAAAAAATTTTCGAAAAAAAAATTTAAAAAAAATTTCAAAAAAAATTTCAAAAAAAAATTTAAAAAAAATTTCGAAAACAAAATTTAAAAAAAAAAATTTCAAAAAAAATTTTCAAAAAAAAAATTCAAAAAAAAAATTTCAAAAAAAAATAAAAAAAAAAATTTTAAAAAAATTTCAAAAAAAAAATTCAAAAAAAAATAAAAAAAAATTTCAAAAAAAAAATTTTAAAAAAATTTCAAAAAAATTTTCAAAAAAAAAATTTCAAAAAAATTTCGAAAAAATTTCGAAAAAATTTTCGAAAAAAAAATTTGAAAAAAATTTTAAAAAAAATTAAAAAAAAAAATTTCAGAAAAAAAAAAAAATTTCAAAAAAAAAAAAAAAAAAAAATTTCAGAAAAAAAAAAAATCAAAAAAATAAAAAAAAAAATTCAAAAAAAAATTTAAAAAAAAATTTAAAAAAAAAATTGAAAAAAAAAATTTAAAAAAAAAATTTTCAAAAAAAATAAAAAAAAAAATTTCAAAAAAAAATAAAAAAAAAAATTTCAAAAAAATTTTCAAAAAAAAAATTCAAAAAAAAAAAAATTTCAAAAAAAAAATAAAAAAAAAAATTTTAAAAAAATTTCAAAAAAAAAATTCAAAAAAAAATAAAATAAAAAAAATTTCAAAAAAAAAATTAAAAAAAAATTTCAAAAAAATTTTCAAAAAAAAAATTTAAAAAAAATTTCGAAAAAATTTCGAAAAAATTTTCGAAAAAAAAATTTAAAAAAAATTTCAAAAAAAATTTCAAAAAAAAAAAAAAATATCAAAAAAAAAATTTTAAAAAAATTTCAAAAAAATTTAAAAAAAAAAAATTTCAAAAAAATTTTCAAAAAAAAAAATTTCAAAAAAAAAATTTTCAAAAAAAAAATTTTAAAAAAAATTTTTCAAAAAAAAATTGAAAGAAAAAAATTTCAAAAAAAAAATTAAAAAAAAAAATTTAAAAAAAATTTCAAAAAAAAAATTTTAAAAAAAATTTCGAAAAAAAAATTTTAAAAAAAATTCTCAAAAAAATAAAAAAAAAATTCTCAAAAAAATAAAAAAAAAAAATTTCAAAAATAAAAATTTCAAAAAAATTTTCAAAAAAAAAATTCAAAAAAAAAAAAAATTTCAAAAAAAAAATAAAAAAAAAAAAATTCAAAAAAAAAATTAAAAAAAATTTCAAAAAAATTTTCAAAAAAAAAAATTTAAAAAAAAATTCGAAAAAATTTCGAAAAAATTTTCGAAAAAAAAATTTAAAAAAAATTTCAAAAAAAAAAATTAAAAAAAAATTTCGAAAAAAAAATTTAAAAAAAAAAATTTCAAAAAAAATTTTCAAAAAAAAAATTCAAAAAAAAAATTTCAAAAAAAAATAAAAAAAAAAATTTTAAAAAAATTTCAAAAAAAAAATTCAAAAAAAAATAAAAAAAAATTTCAAAAAAAAAATTTAAAAAAAATTTCAAAAAAATTTTCAAAAAAAAAATTTAAAAAAAATTTCGAAAAAATTTCGAAAAAATTTTCGAAAAAAAAATTTAAAAAAAATTTCAAAAAAAATTTCAAAAAAAAAAATTTCAGAAAAAAAAAAAAATTTCAAAAAAAAAATTTTAAAAAAATTTCAAAAAAATTTTCAAAAAAAAAAATTTCAAAAAAATTTTCAAAAAAAAAAATTTCAAAAAAAAAATTTTCAAAAAAAAAATTTTCAAAAAAAAAATTTAAAAAAAAATTTTTCAAAAAAAAATTGAAAGAAAAAAATTTCAAAAAAAAAATTAAAAAAAAAAAATTTAAAAAAAATTTCAAAAAAAAAATTTTAAAAAAAATTTCGAAAAAAAAATTTTAAAAAAAATTCTCAAAAAAATTCTCAAAAAAATAAAAAAAAAAAATTTTCAAAAAAAAAAATTTCAAAAAAGTTTTCGAAAAAAAAATTTCAAAAAAAAAAATTTCCATAAAAAAAAATTTCAAAAAAATTTCAAAAAAAAATTCAAAAAAAAAATTCAAAAAAAAATAAAAAAAAAATTTCAAAAAAAAAATTTAAAAAAAAATTTTTCAAAAAAAAATTGAAAGAAAAAAATTTCAAAAAAAAAATTAAAAAAAAAAAATTTAAAAAAAATTTCAAAAAAAAAATTTTAAAAAAAATTTCGAAAAAAAAATTTTAAAAAAAATTCTCAAAAAAATAAAAAAAAAATTCTCAAAAAAATAAAAAAAAAAATTTTCAAAAAAAAAAATTTCAAAAAAGTTTTCGAAAAAAAAATTTCAAAAAAAAAAATTTCCATAAAAAAAAATTTCAAAAAAATTTCAAAAAAAAATTCAAAAAAAAAATTCAAAAAAAAATTAAAAAAAAATTTCAAAAAAAAAATTTAAAAAAAATTTCAAAAAAAATTTCAAAAAAATAAAAATAAAATAAAAAAAAAATTCAAAAAAAAAATTTAAAAAAAAATTTAAAAAAAATTTCAAAAAAAAAATTTCCAAAAAAATTTCAAAAAAAATTTCAAAAAAATTTTAAAAAAAAATTTTCAAAAAAAAAATTCAAAAAAAAAATTTTAAAAAAATTTCAAAAAAATTTCAAAAAAAAAATTCAAAAAAAAATAAAAAAAAAAATTTCAAAAAAAAAAATTAAAAAAAAAAATTTTCAAAAAAAAAATTTAAATAAAAAATTTTCAAAAAAAAATTAAAAAAAAAAATTTTCAAAAAAAAAATTTCAAAAAAAAAAATTAAAAAAAAAATTTTCAAAAAAAAAATTAAAAAAAAAAATTTTCAAAAAAAAATTTTAGAAAAAAATTTTCAAAAAAAAAATTTTAAAAAAATTTCGAAAAAAAAAAAAAAATTTCGAAAAAAAAAATTAAAAAAAAAAAATTTTCAAAAAAAAAAATTTCAAAAAAAATTTCAAAAAAATTTTCAAAAAAAAAATTCAAAAAAAAAATTTCAAAAAAAATTTCAAAAAAATTTTCAAAAAAAAATTTCAAAAAAAAAAAATTAAAAAAAAAATTTTCAAAAAAAAAAAATTTCAAAAAAAAAAATTTCAAAAAAAAAATTTCCATAAAAAAAATTTTTAAAAAAATTGAAAAAAAAAATTTTAAAAAAATTTCGAAAAAAAAATTTTCAAAAAAAAAATTTCTAAAAAAATTTCAAAAAAATTTTCAAAAAAAAAATTTCAAAAAAAAAAATTAAAAAAAAAAATTTTCAAAAAAAAAATAAAAAAAAAAAATTTCAAAAAAAAATTTTAGAAAAAAATTTTCAAAAAATTTCGAAAAAAAAAAAAAATTTCAAAAAAAAAAAAAATTTTCAAAAAAAAAATTAAAAAAAAAAAATTTTCAAAAAAAAAAATTCAAAAAAAAAATTTCAAAAAAAAATTAAAAAAAAATTTCAAAAAAATTTTCAAAAAAAAAAATTTCAAAAAAAAAATTTAAAAAAAATTTCAAAAAAAAAATTTTAAAAAAAATTTCGAAAAAAAAAATTAAAAAAAAAAAATTTCAAAAAAATTCAAAAAAAAAATTTCAAAAAAAAATAAAAAAAAAATTAAAAAAAAATTCGAAAAAAAAAAGTTAAAAAAAAATTCTCAAAAAAATAAAATAAAAAAAAATTCAAAAAAAAAATAAAAAAAAAAATTTAAAAAAAATTTCGAAAAAAAAAATTTCCAAAAAAAAAATTTAAAAAAAAATAAAAAAAAATTAAAAAAAAATTTCGAAAAAAAAATTTTAAAAAAAAAATTTTCAAAAAAAAAAATTTCAAAAAAAATTTCAAAAAAATTTTCAAAAAAAAAATTTCAAAAAAAAAATTAAAAAAAAAAATTTCAAAAAAAAAAATAAAAAAAAAAATTTTCAAGAAAAAAATTAAAAAAAAAAATTTTCAAAAAAAAATTTTAGAAAAAAATTTTAAAAAAATTTCGAAAAAAAAAAAATTTCGAAAAAAAAAAAATTTTCAAAAAAAAAAATTTCAAAAAAAATTTCAAAAAAATTTTCAAAAAAAAAATTCAAAAAAAAAAATTTTAGAAAAAAATTTTAAAAAAAATTTCAAAAAAATTTTCAAAAAAAAAATTCAAAAAAAAAAATTTCAAAAAAAATTTCAAAAAAATTTTCAAAAAAAAAATTTCAAAAAAAAAAATTTAAAAAAAAAATTTCAAAAAAAAAATTAAAAAAAAAAATTTTAGAAAAAAATTTTCAAAAAAAAATTGAAAAAAAAAAAATTTCAAAAAAAATTTCAAAAAAAAAATTCAAAAAAAAAAATTTCAAAAAAAATTTCAAAAAAATTTTCAAAAAAAAAATTTCAAAAAAAAAAAAATAAAAAAAAAATTTTCAAAAAAAAAATTTAAAAAAAAATTTTCAAAAAAAAATTTTAGAAAAAAATTTTAAAAAAATTTCGAAAAAAAAAAAAATTTCGAAAAAAAAAAAATTTTCAAAAAAAAAAATTTCAAAAAAAATTTCAAAAAAATTTAAAAAAAAAAAATTTCAAAAAAAAAAAATTAAAAAAAAAATTTTCAAAAAAAAAATTTAAAAAAAAAATTTTAGAAAAAAATTTTCAAAAAAAAATTGTGCTGTTCGATCTTATTCTCAAATTCAGCCTACCTTGCTCCAGAGTAAAGATATTGTTCTATATGCTGGCCTTCTCGAAGTGTGGTGTGAATGAAGTCGACCACATGCTGTTCAATCTTATTATAAAATTCAACCACCTCGCTTCAGAGTGTAGATATTTTCAATTTTCAGTCATCGGTTTTACTCCTAACAGCTTTATAAGGTGGCCTTAAAATTCAAAATCCAGCCTATCTCGTTCTAGTTCAAGGATATTATCATTTTTACGACATCGGCATAGCCTTCTCGATGTTTTGTGTGTATGAAGTCGACCACATGCTGTTCAATCTTTTTCTCATATCCAACCTACCTCGCTTCAGAGTGGAGATATTTTCAATTTTGGGTTATCGGTTTTAATACCAACATATGGTGGCCTTTTCATTAGTTGATGTGTATGCACACGAACCCGGCAGGTTCAAATCAATTTCAAAATACAGCCTATCTCGTTCCATTCCAGTTCAAGAATATTATCATTTTTACGACATCGGCATAGCCTTCTCGATGTGTTGTGTGTATGAAGTCGAACACGTGCTGTTCGATCTTATTCTCAAATTCAGCCTACGTTGCTCCAGAGGAAACATATTCTCAATTTTCAGTCATCGGTATTACTCCTAAAAGCTTTATATGGTGGCCTTTCCATTAGTTAATGTGTATGCACACGAACACGGCAGGTTCAAATCAAATTCAAAATTCAGCCCATCTCGTTCCAGTTCAAAGATATTATCATTTATCGACTAGCTTCCAATAGTTCTCGATGTGCGGTGTGTTTGAAGTCGACCACATGCTGTTCAATCTTATCAAATTCAACCGACCTCGCTTCAGAGTGAAGATATTTTCAATTTTCAGTCAAATAAAATTCAAATTCCAGCCTATTTCGTTCCAGTTCAAGGATATTATCATTTTTACGACATCGGCATAGCCTTCTCGATGTGTTGTGTGTATGAAGTCGAACACGTGCTGTTCGATCTTATTATCAAATTCAGCCTACCTTGCTCCAGAGGAAAGATATTCTCAATTTTCAGTCATCGGTATTACAGCCTATCTCGTTCCAGTTCAAGAATATTATCATTTTTACGACATCGTCATGGCCTTCTCGATGTGTTGTGTGTATGAAGTCGAACACGTGCTGTTCGATCTTATTCTCAAATTCAGCCTACCTTGCTCCAGAGGAAAGATATTCTCAATTTTCAGTCATCGGTATTACTCCTAACAGCTTAATATGGTGGCCTTTTCGAAGTGTGGTGTGCTTGAAGTCGACCACATGCTGTTCAATCTTTTTCTCATATCCAACCTACCTCGCTTCAGAGTGGAGATATTTTCAATTTTGGGTTATCGGTTTTAATACCAACATATGGTGGCCTTTTCATTAGTTGATGTGTATGCACACGAACCCGGCAGGTTCAAATCAATTTCAAAATACAGCCTATCTCGTTCCATTCCAGTTCAAGAATATTATCATTTTTACGACATCGGCATAGCCTTCTCGATGTGTTGAGTGTATGAAGTCGAACACGTGCTGTTCGATCTTATTCTCAAATTCAGCCTACCTTGCTCCAAAGGAAACATTCTCAATTTTCAGTCATAGGTATTACTCCTGAAAGCTTTATATGGTGGCATTTCCATTAGTTAATGTGTATGCACACGAACACGGCAGGTTCAAATCAAATTCAAAATTCAGCCCATCTCGTTCCAGTTCAAAGATATAATCATTTATCGACTAGCTTCCAATAGTTCTCGATGTGCGGTGTGTTTGAAGTCGACCACATGCTGTTCAATCTTATCGAATTCAACCGACCTCGCTTCAGAGTGAAGATATTTTCAATTTTCAGTCAAATAAAATTCAAATTCCAGCCTATTTCGTTCCAGTTCAAGGATATTATCATTTTTACGACATCGGCATAGCCTTCTCGATGTGTTGTGTTCAAAAAAAAAATTTTAAAAAAAATTTCAAAAAAAAAATTTCAAAAAAAAAATTTTAAAAAAAATTTCGAAAAAAAATTAAAAAAAAAAAATTTTAAAAAAATTTCGAAAAAAAAAAAAAATTTCAAAAAAAAAAAAAATTTTCAAAAAAAAAATTAAAAAAAAAAAATTTTCAAAAAAAAAAATTCAAAAAAAAAAATTAAAAAAAAAAATTTTCAAAAAAAAATTTAAAAAAAAAAATTTCAGAAAAATTTTCAAAAAAAAAATTTCAAAAAAAGTTTCAAAAAAAAAAATTCAAAAAAAAAAATTTCAAAAAAAAAATTTTCAAAAAAAAAATTTAAAAAAAAATTTTTCAAAAAAAATTAAAAAAAAAAAAATTTCAAAAAAATTTTCAAAAAAAAAATTCAAAAAAAAAAAAATTCAAAAAAAAAAATAAAAAAAAAATTTTAAAAAAAAATTCGAAAAAAAAAATTTAAAAAAAAATTCTCAAAAAAATAAAATAAAAAAAAATTCAAAAAAAATAAAAAAAAAAATTTAAAAAAAATTTCAAAAAAAAAAATTTCCAAAAAAAAAATTTAAAAAAAAATAAAAAAAAAATAAAAAAAAATTTCGAAAAAAAAATTTCGAAAAAAAAATTGAAAAAAAAATTTAAAAAAAAAAAAAAAAAAAATTTCAGAAAAATTTTCAAAAAAAGTTTCAAAAAAAAAAATTCAAAAAAAAAATTTCAAAAAAAAATTAAAAAAAAATTTCAAAAAAATTTTCAAAAAAAAAATTTCAAAAAAAAAATTTAAAAAAAATTTCAAAAAAAAATTTTAAAAAAAATTTCGAAAAAAAAAATTAAAAAAAAAAATTTCAAAAAAATTCAAAAAAAAAAATTTCAAAAAAAAATAAAAAAAAAATTAAAAAAAAATTCGAAAAAGAAAATTAAAAAAAAAATTCTCAAAAAAATAAAATAAAAAAAAATTCAAAAAAAAAATTAAAAAAAATTTCAAAAAAATTTTCAAAAAAAAAAATTTAAAAAAAAATTCGAAAAAATTTCGAAAAAATTTTCGAAAAAAAAATTTTAAAAAAATTTAAAAAAAAATTTCAAAAAAAAAATTAAAAAAAAATTTCGAAAAAAAAATTTCAAAAAAAAAATTAAAAAAAAAAATTCAAAAAAATTTAAAAAAAAAAATTTCAGAAAAATTTTCAAAAAAAAAAATTTCAAAAAAAGTTTCAAAAAAAAAAATTCAAAAAAAAAATTTCAAAAAAAAATTAAAAAAAAATTTCAAAAAAATTTTCAAAAAAAAAATTTTACAAAAATTTTCAAAAAAAAAAATTTCAAAAAAAAAATTTTAAAAAAAATTTCGAAAAAAAAATTAAAAAAAAAAATTTCAAAAAAAATTTTCAAAAAAAAAATTCAAAAAAAATTTCAAAAAAAAAAATTCAAAAAAAAAAGTTTAAAAAAAAAAATAAAAAAAAAAATTTTAAAAAAATTTCAAAAAAAAAATTCAAAAAAAATTTCAAAAAAAAAATTTCAAAAAAATTTCGAAAAAATTTCGAAAAAATTTTCGAAAAAAAAATTTAAAAAAAATTTTAAAAAAAATTTTAAAAAAAAATTTCAGAAAAAAAAAAAAAATTTCAAAAAAAATAAAAAAAAAAAAAATTTCAGAAAAAAAAAAAATTTCAAAAAAATGAAAAAAAAATTAAAAAAAAAATTAAAAAAAAAATTTTAAAAAAAAATTGAAAAAAAAATTTTAAAAAAAATTTTCAAAAAAAATTAAAAAAAAAAAAATTCAGAAAAAATTTCAAAAAAAAAATTTCAAAAAAATTTTCAAAAAAAAAATTCAAAAAAAAAAAATTTCAAAAAAAAAATAAAAAAAAAAATTTTAAAAAAATTTCAAAAAAAAAATTCAAAAAAAAATAAAAAAAAAAAAATTCAAAAAAAAAATTAAAAAAAATTTCAAAAAAATTTTCAAAAAAAAAAATTTAAAAAAAAATTCGAAAAAATTTCGAAAAAATTTTCGAAAAAAAAATTTAAAAAAAATTTCAAAAAAAATTTCAAAAAAAAATTTAAAAAAAATTTCGAAAACAAAATTTAAAAAAAAAAATTTCAAAAAAAATTTTCAAAAAAAAAATTCAAAAAAAAAATTTCAAAAAAAAATAAAAAAAAAAATTTTAAAAAAATTTCAAAAAAAAAATTCAAAAAAAAATAAAAAAAAATTTCAAAAAAAAAATTTTAAAAAAATTTCAAAAAAATTTTCAAAAAAAAAATTTCAAAAAAATTTCGAAAAAATTTCGAAAAAATTTTCGAAAAAAAAATTTGAAAAAAATTTTAAAAAAAATTAAAAAAAAAAATTTCAGAAAAAAAAAAAAATTTCAAAAAAAAAAAAAAAAAAAAATTTCAGAAAAAAAAAAATCAAAAAAATAAAAAAAAAAATTCAAAAAAAAATTTAAAAAAAAATTTAAAAAAAAAATTGAAAAAAAAAATTTAAAAAAAAAATTTTCAAAAAAAATAAAAAAAAAAAATTTCAAAAAAAAATAAAAAAAAAAATTTCAAAAAATTTTCAAAAAAAAAATTCAAAAAAAAAAAAATTTCAAAAAAAAAATAAAAAAAAAAATTTTAAAAAAATTTCAAAAAAAAAATTCAAAAAAAAATAAAAAAAAAAATTTCAAAAAAAAAATTAAAAAAAAAATTTCAAAAAAATTTTCAAAAAAAAAATTTAAAAAAAATTTCGAAAAAATTTCGAAAAAATTTTCGAAAAAAAAATTTAAAAAAAATTTCAAAAAAAATTTCAAAAAAAAAAAAAAATATCAAAAAAAAAATTTTAAAAAAATTTCAAAAAAATTTTAAAAAAAAAAAATTTCAAAAAAATTTTCAAAAAAAAAAATTTCAAAAAAAAAATTTTCAAAAAAAAAATTTTAAAAAAAATTTTTCAAAAAAAAATTGAAAGAAAAAAATTTCAAAAAAAAAATTAAAAAAAAAAATTTAAAAAAAATTTCAAAAAAAAAATTTTAAAAAAAATTTCGAAAAAAAAATTTTAAAAAAAATTCTCAAAAAAATAAAAAAAAAATTCTCAAAAAAATAAAAAAAAAAAATTTCAAAAATAAAAATTTCAAAAAAATTTTCAAAAAAAAAATTCAAAAAAAAAAAAAATTTCAAAAAAAAAATAAAAAAAAAAAAATTCAAAAAAAAAATTAAAAAAAATTTCAAAAAAATTTTCAAAAAAAAAAATTTAAAAAAAAATTCGAAAAAATTTCGAAAAAATTTTCGAAAAAAAAATTTAAAAAAAATTTCAAAAAAAAAAATTAAAAAAAAATTTCGAAAAAAAAATTTAAAAAAAAAAATTTCAAAAAAAATTTTCAAAAAAAAAATTCAAAAAAAAAATTTCAAAAAAAAATAAAAAAAAAAATTTTAAAAAAATTTCAAAAAAAAAATTCAAAAAAAAAATAAAAAAAAATTTCAAAAAAAAAATTTAAAAAAAATTTCAAAAAAATTTTCAAAAAAAAAATTTAAAAAAAATTTCGAAAAAATTTCGAAAAAATTTTCGAAAAAAAAATTTAAAAAAAATTTCAAAAAAAATTTCAAAAAAAAAAATTTCAGAAAAAAAAAAAATTTCAAAAAAAAAATTTTAAAAAAATTTCAAAAAAATTTTCAAAAAAAAAAATTTCAAAAAAATTTTCAAAAAAAAAAATTTCAAAAAAAAAATTTTCAAAAAAAAAAATTTCAAAAAAAAAATTTAAAAAAAAATTTTTCAAAAAAAAATTGAAAGAAAAAAATTTCAAAAAAAAAATTTAAAAAAAAAAATTTAAAAAAAATTTCAAAAAAAAAATTTTAAAAAAAATTTCGAAAAAAAAATTTTAAAAAAAATTCTCAAAAAAATTCTCAAAAAAATAAAAAAAAAAAATTTTCAAAAAAAAAAATTTCAAAAAAGTTTTCGAAAAAAAATAAGGTGGCCTTAAAATTCAAAATCCAGCCTATCTCGTTCTAGTTCAAGGATATTATCATTTTTACGACATCGGCATAGCCTTCTCGATGTTTTGTGTGTATGAAGTCGACCACATGCTGTTCAATCTTTTTCTCATATCCAACCTACCTCGCTTCAGAGTGGAGATATTTTCAATTTTGGGTTATCGGTTTTAATACCAACATATGGTGGCCTTTTCATTAGTTGATGTGTATGCACACGAACCCGGCAGGTTCAAATCAATTTCAAAATACAGCCTATCTCGTTCCATTCCAGTTCAAGAATATTATCATTTTTACGACATCGGCATAGCCTTCTCGATGTGTTGTGTGTATGAAGTCGAACACGTGCTGTTCGATCTTATTCTCAAATTCAGCCTACGTTGCTCCAGAGGAAACATATTCTCAATTTTCAGTCATCGGTATTACTCCTAAAAGCTTTATATGGTGGCCTTTCCATTAGTTAATGTGTATGCACACGAACACGGCAGGTTCAAATCAAATTCAAAATTCAGCCCATCTCGTTCCAGTTCAAAGATATTATCATTTATCGACTAGCTTCCAATAGTTCTCGATGTGCGGTGTGTTTGAAGTCGACCACATGCTGTTCAATCTTATCAAATTCAACCGACCTCGCTTCAGAGTGAAGATATTTTCAATTTTCAGTCAAATAAAATTCAAATTCCAGCCTATTTCGTTCCAGTTCAAGGATATTATCATTTTTACGACATCGGCATAGCCTTCTCGATGTGTTGTGTGTATGAAGTCGAACACGTGCTGTTCGATCTTATTATCAAATTCAGCCTACCTTGCTCCAGAGGAAAGATATTCTCAATTTTCAGTCATCGGTATTACAGCCTATCTCGTTCCAGTTCAAGAATATTATCATTTTTACGACATCGTCATGGCCTTCTCGATGTGTTGTGTGTATGAAGTCGAACACGTGCTGTTCGATCTTATTCTCAAATTCAGCCTACCTTGCTCCAGAGGAAAGATATTCTCAATTTTCAGTCATCGGTATTACTCCTAACAGCTTAATATGGTGGCCTTTTCGAAGTGTGGTGTGCTTGAAGTCGACCACATGCTGTTCAATCTTTTTCTCATATCCAACCTACCTCGCTTCAGAGTGGAGATATTTTCAATTTTGGGTTATCGGTTTTAATACCAACATATGGTGGCCTTTTCATTAGTTGATGTGTATGCACACGAACCCGGCAGGTTCAAATCAATTTCAAAATACAGCCTATCTCGTTCCATTCCAGTTCAAGAATATTATCATTTTTACGACATCGGCATAGCCTTCTCGATGTGTTGAGTGTATGAAGTCGAACACGTGCTGTTCGATCTTATTCTCAAATTCAGCCTACCTTGCTCCAAAGGAAACATTCTCAATTTTCAGTCATAGGTATTACTCCTGAAAGCTTTATATGGTGGCATTTCCATTAGTTAATGTGTATGCACACGAACACGGCAGGTTCAAATCAAATTCAAAATTCAGCCCATCTCGTTCCAGTTCAAAGATATAATCATTTATCGACTAGCTTCCAATAGTTCTCGATGTGCGGTGTGTTTGAAGTCGACCACATGCTGTTCAATCTTATCGAATTCAACCGACCTCGCTTCAGAGTGAAGATATTTTCAATTTTCAGTCAAATAAAATTCAAATTCCAGCCTATTTCGTTCCAGTTCAAGGATATTATCATTTTTACGACATCGGCATAGCCTTCTCGATGTGTTGTGTTCAAAAAAAAAATTTTAAAAAAAATTTCAAAAAAAAAATTTCAAAAAAAAAATTTTAAAAAAAATTTCGAAAAAAAATTAAAAAAAAAAAATTTTAAAAAAATTTCGAAAAAAAAAAAAAATTTCAAAAAAAAAAAAAATTTTCAAAAAAAAAATTAAAAAAAAAAAATTTTCAAAAAAAAAAATTCAAAAAAAAAAATTAAAAAAAAAAATTTTCAAAAAAAAATTTAAAAAAAAAAATTTCAGAAAAATTTTCAAAAAAAAAATTTCAAAAAAAGTTTCAAAAAAAAAAATTCAAAAAAAAAAATTTCAAAAAAAAAATTTTCAAAAAAAAAATTTAAAAAAAAATTTTTCAAAAAAAATTAAAAAAAAAAAAATTTCAAAAAAATTTTCAAAAAAAAAATTCAAAAAAAAAAAAATTCAAAAAAAAAAATAAAAAAAAAATTTTAAAAAAAAATTCGAAAAAAAAAATTTAAAAAAAAATTCTCAAAAAAATAAAATAAAAAAAAATTCAAAAAAAATAAAAAAAAAAATTTAAAAAAAATTTCAAAAAAAAAAATTTCCAAAAAAAAAATTTAAAAAAAAATAAAAAAAAAATAAAAAAAAATTTCGAAAAAAAAATTTCGAAAAAAAATTGAAAAAAAAATTTAAAAAAAAAAAAAAAAAAAATTTCAGAAAAATTTTCAAAAAAAGTTTCAAAAAAAAAAATTCAAAAAAAAAATTTCAAAAAAAAATTAAAAAAAAATTTCAAAAAAATTTTCAAAAAAAAAATTTCAAAAAAAAAATTTAAAAAAAATTTCAAAAAAAAATTTTAAAAAAAATTTCGAAAAAAAAAATTAAAAAAAAAAATTTCAAAAAAATTCAAAAAAAAAAATTTCAAAAAAAAATAAAAAAAAAATTAAAAAAAAATTCGAAAAAAAAAATTAAAAAAAAAATTCTCAAAAAAATAAAATAAAAAAAAATTCAAAAAAAAAATTAAAAAAAATTTCAAAAAAATTTTCAAAAAAAAAAATTTAAAAAAAAATTCGAAAAAATTTCGAAAAAATTTTCGAAAAAAAAATTTAAAAAAAATTTCAAAAAAAATTTCAAAAAAAAAATTAAAAAAAAATTTCGAAAAAAAAATTTCAAAAAAAAAATTAAAAAAAAAAATTCAAAAAAATTTAAAAAAAAAAATTTCAGAAAAATTTTCAAAAAAAAAAATTTCAAAAAAAGTTTCAAAAAAAAAAATTCAAAAAAAAAATTTCAAAAAAAAATTAAAAAAAAATTTCAAAAAAATTTTCAAAAAAAAAATTTTACAAAAATTTTCAAAAAAAAAAATTTCAAAAAAAAAATTTTAAAAAAAATTTCGAAAAAAAAATTAAAAAAAAAAATTTCAAAAAAAATTTTCAAAAAAAAAATTCAAAAAAAATTTCAAAAAAAAAAATTCAAAAAAAAAAGTTTCAAAAAAAAAATAAAAAAAAAAATTTTAAAAAAATTTCAAAAAAAAAATTCAAAAAAAATTTCAAAAAAAAAATTTCAAAAAAATTTCGAAAAAATTTCGAAAAAATTTTCGAAAAAAAAATTTAAAAAAAATTTTAAAAAAAATTTTAAAAAAAAATTTCAGAAAAAAAAAAAAAATTTCAAAAAAAATAAAAAAAAAAAAAATTTCAGAAAAAAAAAAAAATTTCAAAAAAATGAAAAAAAAATTAAAAAAAAAATTAAAAAAAAAATTTTAAAAAAAAATTGAAAAAAAAATTTTAAAAAAAATTTTCAAAAAAAATTAAAAAAAAAAAAATTCAGAAAAAATTTCAAAAAAAAAATTTCAAAAAAATTTTCAAAAAAAAAATTCAAAAAAAAAAAATTTCAAAAAAAAAATAAAAAAAAAATTTCAAAAAAAAAATTCAAAAAAAAATAAAAAAAAAAAAATTCAAAAAAAAAATTAAAAAAAATTTCAAAAAAATTTTCAAAAAAAAAAATTTAAAAAAAAATTCGAAAAAATTTCGAAAAAATTTTCGAAAAAAAAATTTAAAAAAAATTTCAAAAAAAATTTCAAAAAAAAATTTAAAAAAAATTTCGAAAACAAAATTTAAAAAAAAAAATTTCAAAAAAAATTTTCAAAAAAAAAATTCAAAAAAAAAATTTCAAAAAAAAATAAAAAAAAAAATTTTAAAAAAATTTCAAAAAAAAAATTCAAAAAAAAATAAAAAAAAATTTCAAAAAAAAAATTTTAAAAAAATTTCAAAAAAATTTTCAAAAAAAAAATTTCAAAAAAATTTCGAAAAAATTTCGAAAAAATTTTCGAAAAAAAAATTTGAAAAAAATTTTAAAAAAAATTAAAAAAAAAAATTTCAGAAAAAAAAAAAATTTCAAAAAAAAAAAAAAAAAAAAATTTCAGAAAAAAAAAAATCAAAAAAATAAAAAAAAAAATTCAAAAAAAAATTTAAAAAAAAATTTAAAAAAAAAATTGAAAAAAAAAATTTAAAAAAAAAATTTTCAAAAAAAATAAAAAAAAAAAATTTCAAAAAAAAATAAAAAAAAAAATTTCAAAAAAATTTTCAAAAAAAAAATTCAAAAAAAAAAAAATTTCAAAAAAAAAATAAAAAAAAAAAATTTAAAAAAATTTCAAAAAAAAAATTCAAAAAAAAATAAAAAAAAAAATTTCAAAAAAAAAATTAAAAAAAAAATTTCAAAAAAATTTTCAAAAAAAAAATTTAAAAAAAATTTCGAAAAAATTTCGAAAAAATTTTCGAAAAAAAAATTTAAAAAAAATTTCAAAAAAAATTTCAAAAAAAAAAAAAAATATCAAAAAAAAAATTTTAAAAAAATTTCAAAAAAATTTTAAAAAAAAAAAATTTCAAAAAAATTTTCAAAAAAAAAAATTTCAAAAAAAAAATTTTCAAAAAAAAAATTTTAAAAAAAATTTTTCAAAAAAAAATTGAAAGAAAAAAATTTCAAAAAAAAAATTAAAAAAAAAAATTTAAAAAAAATTTCAAAAAAAAAATTTTAAAAAAAATTTCGAAAAAAAAATTTTAAAAAAAATTCTCAAAAAAATAAAAAAAAAATTCTCAAAAAAATAAAAAAAAAAAATTTCAAAAATAAAAATTTCAAAAAAATTTTCAAAAAAAAAATTCAAAAAAAAAAAAAATTTCAAAAAAAAAATAAAAAAAAAAAATTCAAAAAAAAAATTAAAAAAAATTTCAAAAAAATTTTCAAAAAAAAAAATTTAAAAAAAAATTCGAAAAAATTTCGAAAAAATTTTCGAAAAAAAAATTTAAAAAAAATTTCAAAAAAAAAAATTAAAAAAAAATTTCGAAAAAAAAATTAAAAAAAAAAAATTTCAAAAAAAATTTTCAAAAAAAAAATTCAAAAAAAAAATTTCAAAAAAAAATAAAAAAAAAAATTTTAAAAAAATTTCAAAAAAAAAATTCAAAAAAAAATAAAAAAAAATTTCAAAAAAAAAATTTAAAAAAAATTTCAAAAAAATTTTCAAAAAAAAAATTTAAAAAAAATTTCGAAAAAATTTCGAAAAAATTTTCGAAAAAAAAATTTAAAAAAAATTTCAAAAAAAATTTCAAAAAAAAAAATTTCAGAAAAAAAAAAAAATTTCAAAAAAAAAATTTTAAAAAAATTTCAAAAAAATTTTCAAAAAAAAAAATTTCAAAAAAATTTTCAAAAAAAAAAATTTCAAAAAAAAAATTTTCAAAAAAAAAAATTTCAAAAAAAAAATTTAAAAAAAAATTTTTCAAAAAAAAATTGAAAGAAAAAAATTTCAAAAAAAAAATTTAAAAAAAAAAATTTAAAAAAAATTTCAAAAAAAAAATTTTAAAAAAAATTTCGAAAAAAAAATTTTAAAAAAAATTCTCAAAAAAATTCTCAAAAAAATAAAAAAAAAAAATTTTCAAAAAAAAAAATTTCAAAAAAGTTTTCGAAAAAAAAATTTCAAAAAAAAAAATTTCCATAAAAAAAAATTTCAAAAAAATTTCAAAAAAAAATTCAAAAAAAAAATTCAAAAAAAAATAAAAAAAAAATTTCAAAAAAAAAATTTAAAAAAAAATTTTTCAAAAAAAAATTGAAAGAAAAAAATTTCAAAAAAAAAATTAAAAAAAAAAAATTTAAAAAAAATTTCAAAAAAAAAATTTTAAAAAAAATTTCGAAAAAAAAATTTTAAAAAAAATTCTCAAAAAAATAAAAAAAAAATTCTCAAAAAAATAAAAAAAAAAATTTTCAAAAAAAAAAATTTCAAAAAAGTTTTCGAAAAAAAAATTTCAAAAAAAAAAATTTCCATAAAAAAAAATTTCAAAAAAATTTCAAAAAAAAATTCAAAAAAAAAATTCAAAAAAAAATTAAAAAAAAATTTCAAAAAAAAAATTTCAAAAAAATTTCAAAAAAATTTTCAAAAAAAAAATTTCAAAAAAAAAAATTAAAAAAAAAAATTTTCAAAAAAAAAATTTAAAAAAAAAATTTTCAAAAAAAAATTAAAAAAAAAAATTTTTCAAAAAAAAAAAATTTCAAAAAAAAAAAATTTTTCAAAAAAAAAATTAAAAAAAAAAAATTTTCAAAAAAAAAAAATTTCAAAAAAGTTTTCGAAAAAAAAATTTCAAAAAAAAAAATTTCCATAAAAAAAAAATTTCAAAAAAAATTCAAAAAAAAAATTCAAAAAAAAAATTCAAAAAAAAATAAAAAAAAAAATTTCAAAAAAAAAATTAAAAAAAAAATTTCAAAAAAATTTTCAAAAAAAAAATTTCAAAAAAAAAAAATTAAAAAAAAAAATTTTCAAAAAAAAAATTTAAAAAAAAAATTTTCAAAAAAAAATTAAAAAAAAAAATTTTTCAAAAAAAAAAAATTTCAAAAAAAAAAAATTTTTCAAAAAAAAAATTAAAAAAAAAAAATTTTCAAAAAAAAAAAATTTCAAAAAAGTTTTCGAAAAAAAAATTTCAAAAAAAAAAATTTCCATAAAAAAAAAATTTCAAAAAAAATTCAAAAAAAAAATTCAAAAAAAAAATTCAAAAAAAAATAAAAAAAAAAATTTCAAAAAAAAAATTAAAAAAAAAATTTAAAAAAAATTTCAAAAAAAAAATTTCCAAAAAAATTTTAAAAAAATTTTAAAAAAAAATTTTAAAAAAATGTCGAAAAAAAAACTAAAAAAAAAAAATTTCAAAAAAAAAATTTCAAAAAAATTTTCAAAAAAAAAAATTCAAAAAAAAAAATTTCAAAAAAAATTTCAAAAAAATTTTCAAAAAAAAAATTTCAAAAAAATTTCGAAAAAATTTTCGAAAAAAAAATTTGAAAAAAAAATTTGAAAAAAATTTTAAAAAAAATTAAAAAAAAAAATTTCAGAAAAAAAAAAAAATTTCAGAAAAATTTTCAAAAAAAGTTTCAAAAAAAAAAATTCAAAAAAAAAATTTCAAAAAAAAATTTAAAAAAAATTTCAAAAAAATTTTCAAAAAAAAAAATTTCAAAAAAAAAATTTAAAAAAAATTTCAAAAAAAAATTTAAAAAAAAATTTCGAAAAAAAAAATTAAAAAAAAAAAAATTCAAAAAAATTCAAAAAAAAAAATTTCAAAAAAAAATAAAAAAAAAATTCGAAAAAAAAAATTTAAAAAAAAATTCTCAAAAAAATAAAATAAAAAAAAATTCAAAAAAAAAATAAAAAAAAAAATTTAAAAAAAATTTCGAAAAAAAAAATTTCCAAAAAAAAAATTTAAAAAAAAATAAAAAAAAAATTAAAAAAAAATTTCGAAAAAAAAATTTCAAAAAAAAAATTAAAAAAAAAAATTCAAAAAAATTTTAAAAAAAAAATTTCAGAAAAATTTTCAAAAAAAAAAATTTCAAAAAAAAAATTTTAAAAAAAATTTCGAAAAAAAAATTAAAAAAAAAAAATTTCAAAAAAAATTTTCAAAAAAAAAATTCAAAAAAAAATTCAAAAAAAAAATTCAAAAAAAAAAGTTTCAAAAAAAAATTTTAAAAAAATTTCAAAAAAAAAATTCAAAAAAAATTTCAAAAAAAAAATTTCAAAAAAAAAATTTCAAAAAAATTTCGAAAAAATTTCGAAAAAATTTTCGAAAAAAAAATTTAAAAAAAATTTTAAAAAAAATTTAAAAAAAAAATTTCAGAAAAAAAAAAAAATTTCAAAAAAAATAAAAAAAAAAAAAATTTCAAAAAAATGAAAAAAAAATTAAAAAAAAAATTTAAAAAAAAATTTAAAAAAAAAATTGAAAAAAAAAATTTAAAAAAAAATTTTCAAAAAAAATAAAAAAAAAAAAAATTCAGAAAAAATTTCAAAAAAAAAATTTCAAAAAAATTTTCAAAAAAAAAATTCAAAAAAAAAAAAATTTCAAAAAAAAAAAAAAAAAAAAAAAATTTAAAAAAATTTCAAAAAAAAAATTCAAAAAAAAATAAAAAAAAAAAAATTCAAAAAAAAAATTAAAAAAAATTTCAAAAAAATTTTCAAAAAAAAAAATTTAAAAAAAAATTCGAAAAAATTTCGAAAAAATTTTCGAAAAAAAAATTTAAAAAAAATTTCAAAAAAAATTTCAAAAAAAAAAATTAAAAAAAAATTTCGAAAAAAAAATTTAAAAAAAAAAATTTCAAAAAAAATTTTCAAAAAAAAAATTCAAAAAAAAAATTTCAAAAAAAAATAAAAAAAAAAATTTTAAAAAAATTTCAAAAAAAAAATTCAAAAAAAAATAAAAAAAAATTTCAAAAAAAAAATTTTAAAAAAATTTCAAAAAAATTTTCAAAAAAAAAAATTTCAAAAAAATTTTCAAAAAAAAAAATTTCAAAAAAAAAATTTTCAAAAAAAAAATTTTCAAAAAAAAAATTTAAAAAAAAATTTTTCAAAAAAAATTGAAAGAAAAAAATTTCAAAAAAAAAATTTAAAAAAAAAATTTAAAAAAAATTTCAAAAAAAAAATTTAAAAAAAAATTTCGAAAAAAAAATTTTAAAAAAAATTCTCAAAAAAATTCTCAAAAAAATAAAAAAAAAAAATTTTCAAAAAAAAAAATTTCAAAAAAGTTTTCGAAAAAAAAATTTCAAAAAAAAAAATTTCCATAAAAAAAAATTTCAAAAAAATTTCAAAAAAAAATTCAAAAAAAAAATTCAAAAAAAAATTTAAAAAAAATTTCAAAAAAAAAATTTAAAAAAAAATTTTTCAAAAAAAAATTGAAAGAAAAAAATTTCAAAAAAAAAATTAAAAAAAAAAAATTTAAAAAAAATTTCAAAAAAAAAATTTTAAAAAAAATTTCGAAAAAAAAATTTTAAAAAAAATTCTCAAAAAAATAAAAAAAAAATCTCAAAAAAATAAAAAAAAAAATTTTCAAAAAAAAAAATTTCAAAAAAGTTTTCGAAAAAAAAATTTCAAAAAAAAAAATTTCCATAAAAAAAAATTTCAAAAAAATTTCAAAAAAAAATTCAAAAAAAAAATTCAAAAAAAAATTTAAAAAAAATTTCAAAAAAAAAATTTAAAAAAAATTTCAAAAAAAATTTCAAAAAAATAAAAATAAAATAAAAAAAAAATTCAAAAAAAAAATTAAAAAAAAAATTTAAAAAAAATTTCAAAAAAAAAATTTCCAAAAAAATTTCAAAAAAAATTTCAAAAAAATTTAAAAAAAAAATTTTCAAAAAAAAAATTCAAAAAAAAAATTTTAAAAAAATTTCAAAAAAATTTTAAAAAAAAAATTCAAAAAAAAATAAAAAAAAAAATTTCAAAAAAAAAAATTAAAAAAAAAAATTTTCAAAAAAAAAATTTAAATAAAAAATTTTCAAAAAAAAATTTAAAAAAAAAAATTTTCAAAAAAAAAATTTCAAAAAAAAAAATTAAAAAAAAAAATTTTCAAAAAAAAAATTTAAATAAAAAATTTTCAAAAAAAAATTAAAAAAAAAAAATTTTCAAAAAAAAAATTTCAAAAAAAAAAATTAAAAAAAAAATTTTCAAAAAAAAAATTAAAAAAAAAAATTTTCAAAAAAAAATTTTAGAAAAAAATTTTCAAAAAAAAAATTTTAAAAAAATTTCGAAAAAAAAAAAAAAAATTCGAAAAAAAAAATAAAAAAAAAAAAATTTTCAAAAAAAAAAATTTCAAAAAAAATTTCAAAAAAATTTTCAAAAAAAAAATTCAAAAAAAAAATTTCAAAAAAAATTTCAAAAAAATTTTCAAAAAAAAATTTCAAAAAAAAAAAATTAAAAAAAAAATTTTCAAAAAAAAAAAATTTCAAAAAAAAAAATTTAAAAAAAAAAATTTCCATAAAAAAAATTTTTAAAAAAATTGAAAAAAAAAATTTTAAAAAAATTTCGAAAAAAAAATTTTCAAAAAAAAAATTTCTAAAAAAATTTCAAAAAAATTTTCAAAAAAAAAATTTCAAAAAAAAAAATTAAAAAAAAAAATTTTCAAAAAAAAAATAAAAAAAAAAAATTTCAAAAAAAAATTTTAGAAAAAAATTTTCAAAAAATTTCGAAAAAAAAAAAAATTTCAAAAAAAAAAAAAATTTTCAAAAAAAAAATTAAAAAAAAAAAATTTTCAAAAAAAAAATTCAAAAAAAAAATTTCAAAAAAAAATTAAAAAAAAATTTCAAAAAAATTTTCAAAAAAAAAAATTTCAAAAAAAAAATTTAAAAAAAATTTCAAAAAAAAAATTTTAAAAAAAATTTCGAAAAAAAAAATTAAAAAAAAAAAATTTCAAAAAAATTCAAAAAAAAAAATTTCAAAAAAAAATAAAAAAAAAATTAAAAAAAAATTCGAAAAAAAAAATTTAAAAAAAAATTCTCAAAAAAATAAAATAAAAAAAAATTCAAAAAAAAAATAAAAAAAAAAATTTAAAAAAAATTTCGAAAAAAAAAATTTCCAAAAAAAAAATTTAAAAAAAAATAAAAAAAAAATAAAAAAAAAATTTCGAAAAAAAAATTTCAAAAAAAAAATTAAAAAAAAAAATTCAAAAAAATTTTAAAAAAAAAATTTCAGAAAAATTTTCAAAAAAAAAAATTTCAAAAAAAGTTTCAAAAAAAAAAATTCAAAAAAAAAATTTCAAAAAAAAATTAAAAAAAAATTTCAAAAAAATTTTCAAAAAAAAAATTTTACAAAAATTTTCAAAAAAAAAAATTTCAAAAAAAAAATTTTAAAAAAAATTTCGAAAAAAAAATTAAAAAAAAAAATTTCAAAAAAAATTTTCAAAAAAAAAATTCAAAAAAAATTTCAAAAAAAAAAATTCAAAAAAAAAAGTTTCAAAAAAAAAATAAAAAAAAAAATTTTAAAAAAATTTCAAAAAAAAAATTCAAAAAAAATTTCAAAAAAAAAATTTCAAAAAAATTTCGAAAAAATTTCGAAAAAATTTTCGAAAAAAAAATTTAAAAAAAATTTTAAAAAAAATTTTAAAAAAAAATTTCAGAAAAAAAAAAAAAATTTCAAAAAAAATAAAAAAAAAAAAAATTTCAGAAAAAAAAAAATTTCAAAAAAATGAAAAAAAAATTAAAAAAAAAATTAAAAAAAAAATTTTAAAAAAAAATTGAAAAAAAAATTTAAAAAAAAATTTTCAAAAAAAATTAAAAAAAAAAAAATTCAGAAAAAATTTCAAAAAAAAAATTTCAAAAAAATTTTCAAAAAAAAAATTCAAAAAAAAAAAAATTTCAAAAAAAAAATAAAAAAAAAAATTTTAAAAAAATTTCAAAAAAAAAATTCAAAAAAAAATAAAAAAAAAAAAATTCAAAAAAAAAATTAAAAAAAATTTCAAAAAAATTTTCAAAAAAAAAAATTTAAAAAAAAATTCGAAAAAATTTCGAAAAAATTTTCGAAAAAAAAATTTAAAAAAAATTTCAAAAAAAATTTCAAAAAAAAATTTAAAAAAAATTTCGAAAACAAAATTTAAAAAAAAAAATTTCAAAAAAAATTTTCAAAAAAAAAATTCAAAAAAAAAATTTCAAAAAAAAATAAAAAAAAAAATTTTAAAAAAATTTCAAAAAAAAAATTCAAAAAAAAATAAAAAAAAATTTCAAAAAAAAAATTTTAAAAAAATTTCAAAAAAATTTTCAAAAAAAAAATTCAAAAAAAAAATTTCAAAAAAAAATAAAAAAAAAAATTTTAAAAAAATTTCAAAAAAAAAATTCAAAAAAAAATAAAAAAAAATTTCAAAAAAAAAATTTTAAAAAAATTTCGAAAAAATTTTCGAAAAAAAAATTTGAAAAAAATTTTAAAAAAAATTAAAAAAAAAAATTTCAGAAAAAAAAAAAAATTTCAAAAAAAAAAAAAAAAAAAAATTTCAGAAAAAAAAAAAATCAAAAAAATAAAAAAAAAAATTCAAAAAAAAATTTAAAAAAAAATTTAAAAAAAAAATTGAAAAAAAAAATTTAAAAAAAAAATTTTCAAAAAAAATAAAAAAAAAAAATTTCAAAAAAAAATAAAAAAAAAAATTTCAAAAAAATTTTCAAAAAAAAAATTCAAAAAAAAAAAAATTTCAAAAAAAAAATAAAAAAAAAAATTTTAAAAAAATTTCAAAAAAAAAATTCAAAAAAAAATAAAAAAAAAAATTTCAAAAAAAAAATTAAAAAAAAATTTCAAAAAAATTTTCAAAAAAAAAATTTAAAAAAAATTTCGAAAAAATTTCGAAAAAATTTTCGAAAAAAAAATTTAAAAAAAATTTCAAAAAAAATTTCAAAAAAAAAAAAAAATATCAAAAAAAAAATTTTAAAAAAATTTCAAAAAAATTTAAAAAAAAAAAAATTTCAAAAAAATTTTCAAAAAAAAAAATTTCAAAAAAAAAATTTTCAAAAAAAAAATTTTAAAAAAAATTTTTCAAAAAAAAATTGAAAGAAAAAAATTTCAAAAAAAAAATTAAAAAAAAAAATTTAAAAAAAATTTCAAAAAAAAAATTTTAAAAAAAATTTCGAAAAAAAAATTTTAAAAAAAATTCTCAAAAAAATAAAAAAAAAATTCTCAAAAAAATAAAAAAAAAAAATTTCAAAAATAAAAATTTCAAAAAAATTTTCAAAAAAAAAATTCAAAAAAAAAAAAAATTTCAAAAAAAAAATAAAAAAAAAAAAATTCAAAAAAAAAATTAAAAAAAATTTCAAAAAAATTTTCAAAAAAAAAAATTTAAAAAAAAATTCGAAAAAATTTCGAAAAAATTTTCGAAAAAAAAATTTAAAAAAAATTTCAAAAAAAAAAATTAAAAAAAAATTTCGAAAAAAAAATTTAAAAAAAAAAATTTCAAAAAAAATTTTCAAAAAAAAAATTCAAAAAAAAAATTTCAAAAAAAAATAAAAAAAAAAATTTTAAAAAAATTTCAAAAAAAAAATTCAAAAAAAAATAAAAAAAAATTTCAAAAAAAAAATTTAAAAAAAATTTCAAAAAAATTTTCAAAAAAAAAATTTAAAAAAAATTTCGAAAAAATTTCGAAAAAATTTTCGAAAAAAAAATTTAAAAAAAATTTCAAAAAAAATTTCAAAAAAAAAAATTTCAGAAAAAAAAAAAAATTTCAAAAAAAAAATTTTAAAAAAATTTCAAAAAAATTTTCAAAAAAAAAAATTTCAAAAAAATTTTCAAAAAAAAAAATTTCAAAAAAAAAATTTTCAAAAAAAAAATTTTCAAAAAAAAAATTTAAAAAAAAATTTTTCAAAAAAAAATTGAAAGAAAAAAATTTCAAAAAAAAAATTAAAAAAAAAAAATTTAAAAAAAATTTCAAAAAAAAAATTTTAAAAAAAATTTCGAAAAAAAAATTTTAAAAAAAATTCTCAAAAAAATTCTCAAAAAAATAAAAAAAAAAAATTTTCAAAAAAAAAAATTTCAAAAAAGTTTTCGAAAAAAAAATTTCAAAAAAAAAAATTTCCATAAAAAAAAATTTCAAAAAAATTTCAAAAAAAAATTCAAAAAAAAAATTCAAAAAAAAATAAAAAAAAAATTTCAAAAAAAAAATTTAAAAAAAAATTTTTCAAAAAAAAATTGAAAGAAAAAAATTTCAAAAAAAAAATTAAAAAAAAAAAATTTAAAAAAAATTTCAAAAAAAAAATTTTAAAAAAAATTTCGAAAAAAAAATTTTAAAAAAAATTCTCAAAAAAATAAAAAAAAAATTCTCAAAAAAATAAAAAAAAAAATTTTCAAAAAAAAAAATTTCAAAAAAGTTTTCGAAAAAAAAATTTCAAAAAAAAAAATTTCCATAAAAAAAAATTTCAAAAAAATTTCAAAAAAAAATTCAAAAAAAAAATTCAAAAAAAAATTAAAAAAAAATTTCAAAAAAAAAATTTAAAAAAAATTTCAAAAAAAATTTCAAAAAAATAAAAATAAAATAAAAAAAAAATTCAAAAAAAAAATTTAAAAAAAAATTTAAAAAAAATTTCAAAAAAAAAATTTCCAAAAAAATTTCAAAAAAAATTTCAAAAAAATTTTAAAAAAAAATTTTCAAAAAAAAAATTCAAAAAAAAAATTTTAAAAAAATTTCAAAAAAATTTCAAAAAAAAAATTCAAAAAAAAATAAAAAAAAAAATTTCAAAAAAAAAAATTAAAAAAAAAAATTTTCAAAAAAAAAATTTAAATAAAAAATTTTCAAAAAAAAATTAAAAAAAAAAAATTTTCAAAAAAAAAATTTCAAAAAAAAAAATTAAAAAAAAAATTTTCAAAAAAAAAATTAAAAAAAAAAATTTTCAAAAAAAAATTTTAGAAAAAAATTTTCAAAAAAAAAATTTTAAAAAAATTTCGAAAAAAAAAAAAAAATTTCGAAAAAAAAAATTAAAAAAAAAAAATTTTCAAAAAAAAAAATTTCAAAAAAAATTTCAAAAAAATTTTCAAAAAAAAAATTCAAAAAAAAAATTTCAAAAAAAATTTCAAAAAAATTTTCAAAAAAAAATTTCAAAAAAAAAAAATTAAAAAAAAAATTTTCAAAAAAAAAAAATTTCAAAAAAAAAAATTTCAAAAAAAAAATTTCCATAAAAAAAATTTTTAAAAAAATTGAAAAAAAAAATTTTAAAAAAATTTCGAAAAAAAAATTTTCAAAAAAAAAATTTCTAAAAAAATTTCAAAAAAATTTTCAAAAAAAAAATTTCAAAAAAAAAAATTAAAAAAAAAAATTTTCAAAAAAAAAATAAAAAAAAAAAATTTCAAAAAAAAATTTTAGAAAAAAATTTTCAAAAAATTTCGAAAAAAAAAAAAAATTTCAAAAAAAAAAAAAATTTTCAAAAAAAAAATTAAAAAAAAAAAATTTTCAAAAAAAAAAATTCAAAAAAAAAATTTCAAAAAAAAATTTAAAAAAAATTTCAAAAAAATTTTCAAAAAAAAAAATTTCAAAAAAAAAATTTAAAAAAAATTTCAAAAAAAAAATTTTAAAAAAAATTTCGAAAAAAAAAATTAAAAAAAAAAAATTTCAAAAAAATTCAAAAAAAAAATTTCAAAAAAAAATAAAAAAAAAATTAAAAAAAAATTCGAAAAAAAAAAGTTAAAAAAAAATTCTCAAAAAAATAAAATAAAAAAAAATTCAAAAAAAAAATAAAAAAAAAAATTTAAAAAAAATTTCGAAAAAAAAAATTTCCAAAAAAAAAATTTAAAAAAAAATAAAAAAAAATTTAAAAAAAATTTCGAAAAAAAAATTTTAAAAAAAAAATTTTCAAAAAAAAAAATTTCAAAAAAAATTTCAAAAAAATTTTCAAAAAAAAAATTTCAAAAAAAAAATTAAAAAAAAAAATTTCAAAAAAAAAAATAAAAAAAAAAATTTTCAAGAAAAAAATTAAAAAAAAAAATTTTCAAAAAAAAATTTTAGAAAAAAATTTTAAAAAAATTTCGAAAAAAAAAAAATTTCGAAAAAAAAAAAATTTTCAAAAAAAAAAATTTCAAAAAAAATTTCAAAAAAATTTTCAAAAAAAAAATTCAAAAAAAAAAATTTTAGAAAAAAATTTTAAAAAAAATTTCAAAAAAATTTTCAAAAAAAAAATTCAAAAAAAAAAATTTCAAAAAAAATTTCAAAAAAATTTTCAAAAAAAAAATTTCAAAAAAAAAAATTTAAAAAAAAAATTTCAAAAAAAAAATTAAAAAAAAAAATTTTAGAAAAAAATTTTCAAAAAAAAATTGAAAAAAAAAAAATTTCAAAAAAAATTTCAAAAAAAAAATTCAAAAAAAAAAATTTCAAAAAAAATTTCAAAAAAATTTTCAAAAAAAAAATTTCAAAAAAAAAAAAATAAAAAAAAAATTTTCAAAAAAAAAATTTAAAAAAAAATTTTCAAAAAAAAATTTTAGAAAAAAATTTTAAAAAAATTTCGAAAAAAAAAAAAATTTCGAAAAAAAAAAAATTTTCAAAAAAAAAAATTTCAAAAAAAATTTCAAAAAAATTTAAAAAAAAAAAATTTCAAAAAAAAAAAATTAAAAAAAAAATTTTCAAAAAAAAAATTTAAAAAAAAAATTTTAGAAAAAAATTTTCAAAAAAAAATTGTGCTGTTCGATCTTATTCTCAAATTCAGCCTACCTTGCTCCAGAGTAAAGATATTGTTCTATATGCTGGCCTTCTCGAAGTGTGGTGTGAATGAAGTCGACCACATGCTGTTCAATCTTATTATAAAATTCAACCACCTCGCTTCAGAGTGTAGATATTTTCAATTTTCAGTCATCGGTTTTACTCCTAACAGCTTTATAAGGTGGCCTTAAAATTCAAAATCCAGCCTATCTCGTTCTAGTTCAAGGATATTATCATTTTTACGACATCGGCATAGCCTTCTCGATGTTTTGTGTGTATGAAGTCGACCACATGCTGTTCAATCTTTTTCTCATATCCAACCTACCTCGCTTCAGAGTGGAGATATTTTCAATTTTGGGTTATCGGTTTTAATACCAACATATGGTGGCCTTTTCATTAGTTGATGTGTATGCACACGAACCCGGCAGGTTCAAATCAATTTCAAAATACAGCCTATCTCGTTCCATTCCAGTTCAAGAATATTATCATTTTTACGACATCGGCATAGCCTTCTCGATGTGTTGTGTGTATGAAGTCGAACACGTGCTGTTCGATCTTATTCTCAAATTCAGCCTACGTTGCTCCAGAGGAAACATATTCTCAATTTTCAGTCATCGGTATTACTCCTAAAAGCTTTATATGGTGGCCTTTCCATTAGTTAATGTGTATGCACACGAACACGGCAGGTTCAAATCAAATTCAAAATTCAGCCCATCTCGTTCCAGTTCAAAGATATTATCATTTATCGACTAGCTTCCAATAGTTCTCGATGTGCGGTGTGTTTGAAGTCGACCACATGCTGTTCAATCTTATCAAATTCAACCGACCTCGCTTCAGAGTGAAGATATTTTCAATTTTCAGTCAAATAAAATTCAAATTCCAGCCTATTTCGTTCCAGTTCAAGGATATTATCATTTTTACGACATCGGCATAGCCTTCTCGATGTGTTGTGTGTATGAAGTCGAACACGTGCTGTTCGATCTTATTATCAAATTCAGCCTACCTTGCTCCAGAGGAAAGATATTCTCAATTTTCAGTCATCGGTATTACAGCCTATCTCGTTCCAGTTCAAGAATATTATCATTTTTACGACATCGTCATGGCCTTCTCGATGTGTTGTGTGTATGAAGTCGAACACGTGCTGTTCGATCTTATTCTCAAATTCAGCCTACCTTGCTCCAGAGGAAAGATATTCTCAATTTTCAGTCATCGGTATTACTCCTAACAGCTTAATATGGTGGCCTTTTCGAAGTGTGGTGTGCTTGAAGTCGACCACATGCTGTTCAATCTTTTTCTCATATCCAACCTACCTCGCTTCAGAGTGGAGATATTTTCAATTTTGGGTTATCGGTTTTAATACCAACATATGGTGGCCTTTTCATTAGTTGATGTGTATGCACACGAACCCGGCAGGTTCAAATCAATTTCAAAATACAGCCTATCTCGTTCCATTCCAGTTCAAGAATATTATCATTTTTACGACATCGGCATAGCCTTCTCGATGTGTTGAGTGTATGAAGTCGAACACGTGCTGTTCGATCTTATTCTCAAATTCAGCCTACCTTGCTCCAAAGGAAACATTCTCAATTTTCAGTCATAGGTATTACTCCTGAAAGCTTTATATGGTGGCATTTCCATTAGTTAATGTGTATGCACACGAACACGGCAGGTTCAAATCAAATTCAAAATTCAGCCCATCTCGTTCCAGTTCAAAGATATAATCATTTATCGACTAGCTTCCAATAGTTCTCGATGTGCGGTGTGTTTGAAGTCGACCACATGCTGTTCAATCTTATCGAATTCAACCGACCTCGCTTCAGAGTGAAGATATTTTCAATTTTCAGTCAAATAAAATTCAAATTCCAGCCTATTTCGTTCCAGTTCAAGGATATTATCATTTTTACGACATCGGCATAGCCTTCTCGATGTGTTGTGTTCAAAAAAAAAATTTTAAAAAAAATTTCAAAAAAAAAATTTCAAAAAAAAAATTTTAAAAAAAATTTCTAAAAAAAATTAAAAAAAAAAAATTTTAAAAAAATTTCGAAAAAAAAAAAAAATTTCAAAAAAAAAAAAAATTTTCAAAAAAAAAATTAAAAAAAAAAAATTTTCAAAAAAAAAAATTCAAAAAAAAAAATTAAAAAAAAAAATTTTCAAAAAAAAATTTAAAAAAAAAAATTTCAGAAAAATTTTCAAAAAAAAAATTTCAAAAAAAGTTTCAAAAAAAAAAATTCAAAAAAAAAAATTTCAAAAAAAAAATTTTCAAAAAAAAAATTTAAAAAAAAATTTTTCAAAAAAAATTAAAAAAAAAAAAATTTCAAAAAAATTTTCAAAAAAAAAATTCAAAAAAAAAAAAATTCAAAAAAAAAAATAAAAAAAAAATTTTAAAAAAAAATTCGAAAAAAAAAATTTAAAAAAAAATTCTCAAAAAAATAAAATAAAAAAAAATTCAAAAAAAATAAAAAAAAAAATTTAAAAAAAATTTCAAAAAAAAAAATTTCCAAAAAAAAAATTTAAAAAAAAATAAAAAAAAAATAAAAAAAAATTTCGAAAAAAAAATTTCGAAAAAAAAATTGAAAAAAAAATTTAAAAAAAAAAAAAAAAAAAATTTCAGAAAAATTTTCAAAAAAAGTTTCAAAAAAAAAAATTCAAAAAAAAAATTTCAAAAAAAAATTAAAAAAAAATTTCAAAAAAATTTTCAAAAAAAAAATTTCAAAAAAAAAATTTAAAAAAAATTTCAAAAAAAAATTTTAAAAAAAATTTCGAAAAAAAAAATTAAAAAAAAAAATTTCAAAAAAATTCAAAAAAAAAAATTTCAAAAAAAAATAAAAAAAAAATTAAAAAAAAATTCGAAAAAAAAAATTAAAAAAAAAATTCTCAAAAAAATAAAATAAAAAAAAATTCAAAAAAAAAATTAAAAAAAATTTCAAAAAAATTTTCAAAAAAAAAAATTTAAAAAAAAATTCGAAAAAATTTCGAAAAAATTTTCGAAAAAAAAATTTAAAAAAAATTTCAAAAAAAATTTCAAAAAAAAAATTAAAAAAAAATTTCGAAAAAAAAATTTCAAAAAAAAAATTAAAAAAAAAAATTCAAAAAAATTTAAAAAAAAAAATTTCAGAAAAATTTTCAAAAAAAAAAATTTCAAAAAAAGTTTCAAAAAAAAAAATTCAAAAAAAAAATTTCAAAAAAAAATTAAAAAAAAATTTCAAAAAAATTTTCAAAAAAAAAATTTTACAAAAATTTTCAAAAAAAAAAATTTCAAAAAAAAAATTTTAAAAAAAATTTCGAAAAAAAAATTAAAAAAAAAAATTTCAAAAAAAATTTTCAAAAAAAAAATTCAAAAAAAATTTCAAAAAAAAAAATTCAAAAAAAAAAGTTTCAAAAAAAAAATAAAAAAAAAAATTTTAAAAAAATTTCAAAAAAAAAATTCAAAAAAAATTTCAAAAAAAAAATTTCAAAAAAATTTCGAAAAAATTTCGAAAAAATTTTCGAAAAAAAAATTTAAAAAAAATTTCAAAAAAAATTTCAAAAAAAAATTTAAAAAAAATTTCGAAAACAAAATTTAAAAAAAAAAATTTCAAAAAAAATTTTCAAAAAAAAAATTCAAAAAAAAAATTTCAAAAAAAAATAAAAAAAAAAATTTTAAAAAAATTTCAAAAAAAAATAAAAAAAAATTTCAAAAAAAAAATTTTAAAAAAATTCAAAGATATTATCATTTATCGACTAGCTTCCAATAGTTCTCGATGTGCGGTGTGTTTGAAGTCGACCACATGCTGTTCAATCTTATCAAATTCAACCGACCTCGCTTCAGAGTGAAGATATTTTCAATTTTCAGTCAAATAAAATTCAAATTCCAGCCTATTTCGTTCCAGTTCAAGGATATTATCATTTTTACGACATCGGCATAGCCTTCTCGATGTGTTGTGTGTATGAAGTCGAACACGTGCTGTTCGATCTTATTATCAAATTCAGCCTACCTTGCTCCAGAGGAAAGATATTCTCAATTTTCAGTCATCGGTATTACAGCCTATCTCGTTCCAGTTCAAGAATATTATCATTTTTACGACATCGTCATGGCCTTCTCGATGTGTTGTGTGTATGAAGTCGAACACGTGCTGTTCGATCTTATTCTCAAATTCAGCCTACCTTGCTCCAGAGGAAAGATATTCTCAATTTTCAGTCATCGGTATTACTCCTAACAGCTTAATATGGTGGCCTTTTCGAAGTGTGGTGTGCTTGAAGTCGACCACATGCTGTTCAATCTTTTTCTCATATCCAACCTACCTCGCTTCAGAGTGGAGATATTTTCAATTTTGGGTTATCGGTTTTAATACCAACATATGGTGGCCTTTTCATTAGTTGATGTGTATGCACACGAACCCGGCAGGTTCAAATCAATTTCAAAATACAGCCTATCTCGTTCCATTCCAGTTCAAGAATATTATCATTTTTACGACATCGGCATAGCCTTCTCGATGTGTTGAGTGTATGAAGTCGAACACGTGCTGTTCGATCTTATTCTCAAATTCAGCCTACCTTGCTCCAAAGGAAACATTCTCAATTTTCAGTCATAGGTATTACTCCTGAAAGCTTTATATGGTGGCATTTCCATTAGTTAATGTGTATGCACACGAACACGGCAGGTTCAAATCAAATTCAAAATTCAGCCCATCTCGTTCCAGTTCAAAGATATAATCATTTATCGACTAGCTTCCAATAGTTCTCGATGTGCGGTGTGTTTGAAGTCGACCACATGCTGTTCAATCTTATCGAATTCAACCGACCTCGCTTCAGAGTGAAGATATTTTCAATTTTCAGTCAAATAAAATTCAAATTCCAGCCTATTTCGTTCCAGTTCAAGGATATTATCATTTTTACGACATCGGCATAGCCTTCTCGATGTGTTGTGTTCAAAAAAAAAATTTTAAAAAAAATTTCAAAAAAAAAATTTCAAAAAAAAAATTTTAAAAAAAATTTCTAAAAAAAATTAAAAAAAAAAAATTTTAAAAAAATTTCGAAAAAAAAAAAAAATTTCAAAAAAAAAAAAAAATTTCAAAAAAAAAATTAAAAAAAAAAAATTTTCAAAAAAAAAAATTCAAAAAAAAAAATTAAAAAAAAAAATTTTCAAAAAAAAATTTAAAAAAAAAAATTTCAGAAAAATTTTCAAAAAAAAAATTTCAAAAAAAGTTTCAAAAAAAAAAATTCAAAAAAAAAAATTTCAAAAAAAAAATTTTCAAAAAAAAAATTTAAAAAAAAATTTTTCAAAAAAAATTAAAAAAAAAAAAATTTCAAAAAAATTTTCAAAAAAAAAATTCAAAAAAAAAAAATTCAAAAAAAAAAATAAAAAAAAAATTTTAAAAAAAAATTCGAAAAAAAAAATTTAAAAAAAAATTCTCAAAAAAATAAAATAAAAAAAAATTCAAAAAAAATAAAAAAAAAAATTTAAAAAAAATTTCAAAAAAAAAAATTTCCAAAAAAAAAATTTAAAAAAAAATAAAAAAAAAATAAAAAAAAATTTCGAAAAAAAAATTTCGAAAAAAAAATTGAAAAAAAAATTTAAAAAAAAAAAAAAAAAAAATTTCAGAAAAATTTTCAAAAAAAGTTTCAAAAAAAAAAATTCAAAAAAAAAATTTCAAAAAAAAATTAAAAAAAAATTTCAAAAAAATTTTCAAAAAAAAAATTTCAAAAAAAAAATTTAAAAAAAATTTCAAAAAAAAATTTTAAAAAAAATTTCGAAAAAAAAAATTAAAAAAAAAAATTTCAAAAAAATTCAAAAAAAAAAATTTCAAAAAAAAATAAAAAAAAAATTAAAAAAAAATTCGAAAAAAAAAATTAAAAAAAAAATTCTCAAAAAAATAAAATAAAAAAAAATTCAAAAAAAAAATTAAAAAAAATTTCAAAAAAATTTTCAAAAAAAAAAATTTAAAAAAAAATTCGAAAAAATTTCGAAAAAATTTTCGAAAAAAAAATTTAAAAAAAATTTCAAAAAAAATTTCAAAAAAAAAATTAAAAAAAAATTTCGAAAAAAAAATTTCAAAAAAAAAATTAAAAAAAAAAATTCAAAAAAATTTAAAAAAAAAAATTTCAGAAAAATTTTCAAAAAAAAAAATTTCAAAAAAAGTTTCAAAAAAAAAAATTCAAAAAAAAAATTTCAAAAAAAAATTAAAAAAAAATTTCAAAAAAATTTTCAAAAAAAAAATTTTACAAAAATTTTCAAAAAAAAAAATTTCAAAAAAAAAATTTTAAAAAAAATTTCGAAAAAAAAATTAAAAAAAAAAATTTCAAAAAAAATTTTCAAAAAAAAAATTCAAAAAAAATTTCAAAAAAAAAAATTCAAAAAAAAAAGTTTCAAAAAAAAAATAAAAAAAAAAATTTTAAAAAAATTTCAAAAAAAAAATTCAAAAAAAATTTCAAAAAAAAAATTTCAAAAAAATTTCGAAAAAATTTCGAAAAAATTTTCGAAAAAAAAATTTAAAAAAAATTTCAAAAAAAATTTCAAAAAAAAATTTAAAAAAAATTTCGAAAACAAAATTTAAAAAAAAAAATTTCAAAAAAAATTTTCAAAAAAAAAATTCAAAAAAAAAATTTCAAAAAAAAATAAAAAAAAAAATTTTAAAAAAATTTCAAAAAAAAATAAAAAAAAATTTCAAAAAAAAAATTTTAAAAAAATTTCAAAAAAATTTTCAAAAAAAAAATTTCAAAAAAATTTCGAAAAAATTTCGAAAAAATTTTCGAAAAAAAAATTTGAAAAAAATTTTAAAAAAAATTAAAAAAAAAAATTTCAGAAAAAAAAAAAAATTTCAAAAAAAAAAAAAAAAAAAAATTTCAGAAAAAAAAAAATCAAAAAAATAAAAAAAAAAATTCAAAAAAAAATTTAAAAAAAAATTTAAAAAAAAAATTGAAAAAAAAAATTAAAAAAAAAAATTTTCAAAAAAAATAAAAAAAAAAAATTTCAAAAAAAAATAAAAAAAAAAATTTCAAAAAAATTTTCAAAAAAAAAATTCAAAAAAAAAAAAATTTCAAAAAAAAAATAAAAAAAAAAATTTTAAAAAAATTTCAAAAAAAAAATTCAAAAAAAAATAAAAAAAAAAATTTCAAAAAAAAAATTAAAAAAAAAATTTCAAAAAAATTTTCAAAAAAAAAATTCAAAAAAAAAAAATTTCAAAAAAAAAATAAAAAAAAAAATTTTAAAAAAATTTCAAAAAAAAAATTCAAAAAAAAATAAAAAAAAAAATTTCAAAAAAAAAATTAAAAAAAAAATTTCAAAAAAATTTTCAAAAAAAAAATTTCAAAAAAAAAAATTTAAAAAAAAATTTCAAAAAAAAAATTAAAAAAAAAAATTTTAGAAAAAAATTTTCAAAAAAAAATTGAAAAAAAAAAAATTTCAAAAAAAATTTCAAAAAAAAAATTCAAAAAAAAAAATTTCAAAAAAAATTTCAAAAAAATTTTCAAAAAAAAAATTTCAAAAAAAAAAAAATAAAAAAAAAATTTTCAAAAAAAAAATTTAAAAAAAAATTTTCAAAAAAAAATTTTAGAAAAAAATTTTAAAAAAATTTCGAAAAAAAAAAAAATTTCGAAAAAAAAAAAATTTTCAAAAAAAAAAATTTCAAAAAAAATTTCAAAAAAATTTAAAAAAAAAAAATTTCAAAAAAAAAAAATTAAAAAAAAAATTTTCAAAAAAAAAATTTAAAAAAAAAATTTTAGAAAAAAATTTTCAAAAAAAAATTGTGCTGTTCGATCTTATTCTCAAATTCAGCCTACCTTGCTCCAGAGTAAAGATATTGTTCTATATGCTGGCCTTCTCGAAGTGTGGTGTGAATGAAGTCGACCACATGCTGTTCAATCTTATTATAAAATTCAACCACCTCGCTTCAGAGTGTAGATATTTTCAATTTTCAGTCATCGGTTTTACTCCTAACAGCTTTATAAGGTGGCCTTAAAATTCAAAATCCAGCCTATCTCGTTCTAGTTCAAGGATATTATCATTTTTACGACATCGGCATAGCCTTCTCGATGTTTTGTGTGTATGAAGTCGACCACATGCTGTTCAATCTTTTTCTCATATCCAACCTACCTCGCTTCAGAGTGGAGATATTTTCAATTTTGGGTTATCGGTTTTAATACCAACATATGGTGGCCTTTTCATTAGTTGATGTGTATGCACACGAACCCGGCAGGTTCAAATCAATTTCAAAATACAGCCTATCTCGTTCCATTCCAGTTCAAGAATATTATCATTTTTACGACATCGGCATAGCCTTCTCGATGTGTTGTGTGTATGAAGTCGAACACGTGCTGTTCGATCTTATTCTCAAATTCAGCCTACGTTGCTCCAGAGGAAACATATTCTCAATTTTCAGTCATCGGTATTACTCCTAAAAGCTTTATATGGTGGCCTTTCCATTAGTTAATGTGTATGCACACGAACACGGCAGGTTCAAATCAAATTCAAAATTCAGCCCATCTCGTTCCAGTTCAAAGATATTATCATTTATCGACTAGCTTCCAATAGTTCTCGATGTGCGGTGTGTTTGAAGTCGACCACATGCTGTTCAATCTTATCAAATTCAACCGACCTCGCTTCAGAGTGAAGATATTTTCAATTTTCAGTCAAATAAAATTCAAATTCCAGCCTATTTCGTTCCAGTTCAAGGATATTATCATTTTTACGACATCGGCATAGCCTTCTCGATGTGTTGTGTGTATGAAGTCGAACACGTGCTGTTCGATCTTATTATCAAATTCAGCCTACCTTGCTCCAGAGGAAAGATATTCTCAATTTTCAGTCATCGGTATTACAGCCTATCTCGTTCCAGTTCAAGAATATTATCATTTTTACGACATCGTCATGGCCTTCTCGATGTGTTGTGTGTATGAAGTCGAACACGTGCTGTTCGATCTTATTCTCAAATTCAGCCTACCTTGCTCCAGAGGAAAGATATTCTCAATTTTCAGTCATCGGTATTACTCCTAACAGCTTAATATGGTGGCCTTTTCGAAGTGTGGTGTGCTTGAAGTCGACCACATGCTGTTCAATCTTTTTCTCATATCCAACCTACCTCGCTTCAGAGTGGAGATATTTTCAATTTTGGGTTATCGGTTTTAATACCAACATATGGTGGCCTTTTCATTAGTTGATGTGTATGCACACGAACCCGGCAGGTTCAAATCAATTTCAAAATACAGCCTATCTCGTTCCATTCCAGTTCAAGAATATTATCATTTTTACGACATCGGCATAGCCTTCTCGATGTGTTGAGTGTATGAAGTCGAACACGTGCTGTTCGATCTTATTCTCAAATTCAGCCTACCTTGCTCCAAAGGAAACATTCTCAATTTTCAGTCATAGGTATTACTCCTGAAAGCTTTATATGGTGGCATTTCCATTAGTTAATGTGTATGCACACGAACACGGCAGGTTCAAATCAAATTCAAAATTCAGCCCATCTCGTTCCAGTTCAAAGATATAATCATTTATCGACTAGCTTCCAATAGTTCTCGATGTGCGGTGTGTTTGAAGTCGACCACATGCTGTTCAATCTTATCGAATTCAACCGACCTCGCTTCAGAGTGAAGATATTTTCAATTTTCAGTCAAATAAAATTCAAATTCCAGCCTATTTCGTTCCAGTTCAAGGATATTATCATTTTTACGACATCGGCATAGCCTTCTCGATGTGTTGTGTTCAAAAAAAAAATTTTAAAAAAAATTTCAAAAAAAAAATTTCAAAAAAAAAATTTTAAAAAAAATTTCGAAAAAAAATTAAAAAAAAAAAATTTTAAAAAAATTTCGAAAAAAAAAAAAAATTTCAAAAAAAAAAAAAATTTTCAAAAAAAAAATTAAAAAAAAAAAATTTTCAAAAAAAAAAATTCAAAAAAAAAAATTAAAAAAAAAAATTTTCAAAAAAAAATTTAAAAAAAAAAATTTCAGAAAAATTTTCAAAAAAAAAATTTCAAAAAAAGTTTCAAAAAAAAAAATTCAAAAAAAAAAATTTCAAAAAAAAAATTTTCAAAAAAAAAATTTAAAAAAAAATTTTTCAAAAAAAATAAAAAAAAAAAAAATTTCAAAAAAATTTTCAAAAAAAAAATTCAAAAAAAAAAAAATTCAAAAAAAAAAATAAAAAAAAAATTTTAAAAAAAAATTCGAAAAAAAAAATTTAAAAAAAAATTCTCAAAAAAATAAAATAAAAAAAAATTCAAAAAAAATAAAAAAAAAAATTTAAAAAAAATTTCAAAAAAAAAAATTTCCAAAAAAAAAATTTAAAAAAAAATAAAAAAAAAATAAAAAAAAATTTCGAAAAAAAAATTTCGAAAAAAAAATTGAAAAAAAAATTTAAAAAAAAAAAAAAAAAAAATTTCAGAAAAATTTTCAAAAAAAGTTTCAAAAAAAAAAATTCAAAAAAAAAATTTCAAAAAAAAATTAAAAAAAAATTTCAAAAAAATTTTCAAAAAAAAAATTTCAAAAAAAAAATTTAAAAAAAATTTCAAAAAAAAATTTTAAAAAAAATTTCGAAAAAAAAAATTAAAAAAAAAAATTTCAAAAAAATTCAAAAAAAAAAATTTCAAAAAAAAATAAAAAAAAAATTAAAAAAAAATTCGAAAAAAAAAATTAAAAAAAAAATTCTCAAAAAAATAAAATAAAAAAAAATTCAAAAAAAAAATTAAAAAAAATTTCAAAAAAATTTTCAAAAAAAAAAATTTAAAAAAAAATTCGAAAAAATTTCGAAAAAATTTTCGAAAAAAAAATTTAAAAAAAATTTCAAAAAAAATTTCAAAAAAAAAATTAAAAAAAAATTTCGAAAAAAAAATTTCAAAAAAAAAATTAAAAAAAAAAATTCAAAAAAATTTAAAAAAAAAAATTTCAGAAAAATTTTCAAAAAAAAAAATTTCAAAAAAAGTTTCAAAAAAAAAAATTCAAAAAAAAAATTTCAAAAAAAAATTAAAAAAAAATTTCAAAAAAATTTTCAAAAAAAAAATTTTACAAAAATTTTCAAAAAAAAAAATTTCAAAAAAAAAATTTTAAAAAAAATTTCGAAAAAAAAATTAAAAAAAAAAATTTCAAAAAAAATTTTCAAAAAAAAAATTCAAAAAAAATTTCAAAAAAAAAAATTCAAAAAAAAAAGTTTCAAAAAAAAAATAAAAAAAAAAATTTTAAAAAAATTTCAAAAAAAAAATTCAAAAAAAATTTCAAAAAAAAAATTTCAAAAAAATTTCGAAAAAATTTCGAAAAAATTTTCGAAAAAAAAATTTAAAAAAAATTTTAAAAAAAATTTAAAAAAAAAATTTCAGAAAAAAAAAAAAAATTTCAAAAAAAATAAAAAAAAAAAAAATTTCAGAAAAAAAAAAAATTTCAAAAAAATGAAAAAAAAATTAAAAAAAAAATTAAAAAAAAAATTTTAAAAAAAAATTGAAAAAAAAATTTTAAAAAAAATTTTCAAAAAAAATTAAAAAAAAAAAAATTCAGAAAAAATTTAAAAAAAAAAATTTCAAAAAAATTTTCAAAAAAAAAATTCAAAAAAAAAAAATTTCAAAAAAAAAATAAAAAAAAAAATTTTAAAAAAATTTCAAAAAAAAAATTCAAAAAAAAATAAAAAAAAAAAAATTCAAAAAAAAAATTAAAAAAAATTTCAAAAAAATTTTCAAAAAAAAAAATTTAAAAAAAAATTCGAAAAAATTTCGAAAAAATTTTCGAAAAAAAAATTTAAAAAAAATTTCAAAAAAAATTTCAAAAAAAAATTTAAAAAAAATTTCGAAAACAAAATTTAAAAAAAAAAATTTCAAAAAAAATTTTCAAAAAAAAAATTCAAAAAAAAAATTTCAAAAAAAAATAAAAAAAAAAATTTTAAAAAAATTTCAAAAAAAAAATTCAAAAAAAAATAAAAAAAAATTTCAAAAAAAAAATTTTAAAAAAATTTCAAAAAAATTTTCAAAAAAAAAATTTCAAAAAAATTTCGAAAAAATTTCGAAAAAATTTTCGAAAAAAAAATTTGAAAAAAATTTTAAAAAAAATTTAAAAAAAAAATTTCAGAAAAAAAAAAAAATTTCAAAAAAAAAAAAAAAAAAAAATTTCAGAAAAAAAAAAATCAAAAAAATAAAAAAAAAAATTCAAAAAAAAATTTAAAAAAAAATTTAAAAAAAAAATTGAAAAAAAAAATTTAAAAAAAAAATTTTCAAAAAAAATAAAAAAAAAAAATTTCAAAAAAAAATAAAAAAAAAAATTTCAAAAAAATTTTCAAAAAAAAAATTCAAAAAAAAAAAAATTTCAAAAAAAAAATAAAAAAAAAAATTTTAAAAAAATTTCAAAAAAAAAATTCAAAAAAAAATAAAAAAAAAAATTTCAAAAAAAAAATTAAAAAAAAAATTTCAAAAAAATTTTCAAAAAAAAAATTTAAAAAAAATTTCGAAAAAATTTCGAAAAAATTTTCGAAAAAAAAATTTAAAAAAAATTTCAAAAAAAATTTCAAAAAAAAAAAAAAATATCAAAAAAAAAATTTTAAAAAAATTTCAAAAAAATTTTAAAAAAAAAAAATTTCAAAAAAATTTTCAAAAAAAAAAATTTCAAAAAAAAAATTTTCAAAAAAAAAATTTTAAAAAAAATTTTTCAAAAAAAAATTGAAAGAAAAAAATTTCAAAAAAAAAATTAAAAAAAAAAATTTAAAAAAAATTTCAAAAAAAAAATTTTAAAAAAAATTTCGAAAAAAAAATTTTAAAAAAAATTCTCAAAAAAATAAAAAAAAAATTCTCAAAAAAATAAAAAAAAAAAATTTCAAAAATAAAAATTTCAAAAAAATTTTCAAAAAAAAAATTCAAAAAAAAAAAAAATTTCAAAAAAAAAATAAAAAAAAAAAAATTCAAAAAAAAAATTAAAAAAAATTTCAAAAAAATTTTCAAAAAAAAAAATTTAAAAAAAAATTCGAAAAAATTTCGAAAAAATTTTCGAGAAAAAAATTTAAAAAAAATTTCAAAAAAAAAAATTAAAAAAAAATTTCGAAAAAAAAATTTAAAAAAAAAAATTTCAAAAAAAATTTTCAAAAAAAAAATTCAAAAAAAAAATTTCAAAAAAAAATAAAAAAAAAAATTTTAAAAAAATTTCAAAAAAAAAATTCAAAAAAAAATAAAAAAAAATTTCAAAAAAAAAATTTAAAAAAAATTTCAAAAAAATTTTCAAAAAAAAAATTTAAAAAAAATTTCGAAAAAATTTCGAAAAAATTTTCGAAAAAAAAATTTAAAAAAAATTTCAAAAAAAATTTCAAAAAAAAAAATTTCAGAAAAAAAAAAAAATTTCAAAAAAAAAATTTTAAAAAAATTTCAAAAAAATTTTCAAAAAAAAAAATTTCAAAAAAATTTTCAAAAAAAAAAATTTCAAAAAAAAAATTTTCAAAAAAAAAAATTTCAAAAAAAAAATTTAAAAAAAAATTTTTCAAAAAAAAATTGAAAGAAAAAAATTTCAAAAAAAAAATTTAAAAAAAAAAATTTAAAAAAAATTTCAAAAAAAAAATTTTAAAAAAAATTTCGAAAAAAAAATTTTAAAAAAAATTCTCAAAAAAATTCTCAAAAAAATAAAAAAAAAAAATTTTCAAAAAAAAAAATTTCAAAAAAGTTTTCGAAAAAAAATAAGGTGGCCTTAAAATTCAAAATCCAGCCTATCTCGTTCTAGTTCAAGGATATTATCATTTTTACGACATCGGCATAGCCTTCTCGATGTTTTGTGTGTATGAAGTCGACCACATGCTGTTCAATCTTTTTCTCATATCCAACCTACCTCGCTTCAGAGTGGAGATATTTTCAATTTTGGGTTATCGGTTTTAATACCAACATATGGTGGCCTTTTCATTAGTTGATGTGTATGCACACGAACCCGGCAGGTTCAAATCAATTTCAAAATACAGCCTATCTCGTTCCATTCCAGTTCAAGAATATTATCATTTTTACGACATCGGCATAGCCTTCTCGATGTGTTGTGTGTATGAAGTCGAACACGTGCTGTTCGATCTTATTCTCAAATTCAGCCTACGTTGCTCCAGAGGAAACATATTCTCAATTTTCAGTCATCGGTATTACTCCTAAAAGCTTTATATGGTGGCCTTTCCATTAGTTAATGTGTATGCACACGAACACGGCAGGTTCAAATCAAATTCAAAATTCAGCCCATCTCGTTCCAGTTCAAAGATATCATTTATCGACTAGCTTCCAATAGTTCTCGATGTGCGGTGTGTTTGAAGTCGACCACATGCTGTTCAATCTTATCAAATTCAACCGACCTCGCTTCAGAGTGAAGATATTTTCAATTTTCAGTCAAATAAAATTCAAATTCCAGCCTATTTCGTTCCAGTTCAAGGATATTATCATTTTTACGACATCGGCATAGCCTTCTCGATGTGTTGTGTGTATGAAGTCGAACACGTGCTGTTCGATCTTATTATCAAATTCAGCCTACCTTGCTCCAGAGGAAAGATATTCTCAATTTTCAGTCATCGGTATTACAGCCTATCTCGTTCCAGTTCAAGAATATTATCATTTTTACGACATCGTCATGGCCTTCTCGATGTGTTGTGTGTATGAAGTCGAACACGTGCTGTTCGATCTTATTCTCAAATTCAGCCTACCTTGCTCCAGAGGAAAGATATTCTCAATTTTCAGTCATCGGTATTACTCCTAACAGCTTAATATGGTGGCCTTTTCGAAGTGTGGTGTGCTTGAAGTCGACCACATGCTGTTCAATCTTTTTCTCATATCCAACCTACCTCGCTTCAGAGTGGAGATATTTTCAATTTTGGGTTATCGGTTTTAATACCAACATATGGTGGCCTTTTCATTAGTTGATGTGTATGCACACGAACCCGGCAGGTTCAAATCAATTTCAAAATACAGCCTATCTCGTTCCATTCCAGTTCAAGAATATTATCATTTTTACGACATCGGCATAGCCTTCTCGATGTGTTGAGTGTATGAAGTCGAACACGTGCTGTTCGATCTTATTCTCAAATTCAGCCTACCTTGCTCCAAAGGAAACATTCTCAATTTTCAGTCATAGGTATTACTCCTGAAAGCTTTATATGGTGGCATTTCCATTAGTTAATGTGTATGCACACGAACACGGCAGGTTCAAATCAAATTCAAAATTCAGCCCATCTCGTTCCAGTTCAAAGATATAATCATTTATCGACTAGCTTCCAATAGTTCTCGATGTGCGGTGTGTTTGAAGTCGACCACATGCTGTTCAATCTTATCGAATTCAACCGACCTCGCTTCAGAGTGAAGATATTTTCAATTTTCAGTCAAATAAAATTCAAATTCCAGCCTATTTCGTTCCAGTTCAAGGATATTATCATTTTTACGACATCGGCATAGCCTTCTCGATGTGTTGTGTTCAAAAAAAAAATTTTAAAAAAAATTTCAAAAAAAAAATTTCAAAAAAAAAATTTTAAAAAAAATTTCGAAAAAAAATTAAAAAAAAAAAATTTTAAAAAAATTTCGAAAAAAAAAAAAAATTTCAAAAAAAAAAAAAATTTTCAAAAAAAAAATTAAAAAAAAAAAATTTTCAAAAAAAAAAATTCAAAAAAAAAAATTAAAAAAAAAAATTTTCAAAAAAAAATTTAAAAAAAAAAATTTCAGAAAAATTTTCAAAAAAAAAATTTCAAAAAAAGTTTCAAAAAAAAAAATTCAAAAAAAAAAATTTCAAAAAAAAAATTTTCAAAAAAAAAATTTAAAAAAAAATTTTTCAAAAAAAATTAAAAAAAAAAAAATTTCAAAAAAATTTTCAAAAAAAAAATTCAAAAAAAAAAAAATTCAAAAAAAAAAATAAAAAAAAAATTTTAAAAAAAAATTCGAAAAAAAAAATTTAAAAAAAAATTCTCAAAAAAATAAAATAAAAAAAAATTCAAAAAAAATAAAAAAAAAAATTTAAAAAAAATTTCAAAAAAAAAAATTTCCAAAAAAAAAATTTAAAAAAAAATAAAAAAAAAATAAAAAAAAATTTCGAAAAAAAAATTTCGAAAAAAAATTGAAAAAAAAATTTAAAAAAAAAAAAAAAAAAAATTTCAGAAAAATTTTCAAAAAAAGTTTCAAAAAAAAAAATTCAAAAAAAAAATTTCAAAAAAAAATTAAAAAAAAATTTCAAAAAAATTTTCAAAAAAAAAATTTCAAAAAAAAAATTTAAAAAAAATTTCAAAAAAAAATTTTAAAAAAAATTTCGAAAAAAAAAATTAAAAAAAAAAATTTCAAAAAAATTCAAAAAAAAAAATTTCAAAAAAAAATAAAAAAAAAATTAAAAAAAAATTCGAAAAAAAAAATTAAAAAAAAAATTCTCAAAAAAATAAAATAAAAAAAAATTCAAAAAAAAAATTAAAAAAAATTTCAAAAAAATTTTCAAAAAAAAAAATTTAAAAAAAAATTCGAAAAAATTTCGAAAAAATTTTCGAAAAAAAAATTTAAAAAAAATTTCAAAAAAAATTTCAAAAAAAAAATTAAAAAAAAATTTCGAAAAAAAAATTTCAAAAAAAAAATTAAAAAAAAAAATTCAAAAAAATTTAAAAAAAAAAATTTCAGAAAAATTTTCAAAAAAAAAAATTTCAAAAAAAGTTTCAAAAAAAAAAATTCAAAAAAAAAATTTCAAAAAAAAATTAAAAAAAAATTTCAAAAAAATTTTCAAAAAAAAAATTTTACAAAAATTTTCAAAAAAAAAAATTTCAAAAAAAAAATTTTAAAAAAAATTTCGAAAAAAAAATTAAAAAAAAAAATTTCAAAAAAAATTTTCAAAAAAAAAATTCAAAAAAAATTTCAAAAAAAAAAATTCAAAAAAAAAAGTTTCAAAAAAAAAATAAAAAAAAAAATTTTAAAAAAATTTCAAAAAAAAAATTCAAAAAAAATTTCAAAAAAAAAATTTCAAAAAAATTTCGAAAAAATTTCGAAAAAATTTTCGAAAAAAAAATTTAAAAAAAATTTTAAAAAAAATTTTAAAAAAAAATTTCAGAAAAAAAAAAAAAATTTCAAAAAAAATAAAAAAAAAAAAAATTTCAGAAAAAAAAAAAATTTCAAAAAAATGAAAAAAAAATTAAAAAAAAAATTAAAAAAAAAATTTTAAAAAAAAATTGAAAAAAAAATTTTAAAAAAAATTTTCAAAAAAAATTAAAAAAAAAAAATTCAGAAAAAATTTCAAAAAAAAAATTTCAAAAAAATTTTCAAAAAAAAAATTCAAAAAAAAAAAATTTCAAAAAAAAAATAAAAAAAAAAATTTCAAAAAAAAAATTCAAAAAAAAATAAAAAAAAAAAAATTCAAAAAAAAAATTAAAAAAAATTTCAAAAAAATTTTCAAAAAAAAAAATTTAAAAAAAAATTCGAAAAAATTTCGAAAAAATTTTCGAAAAAAAAATTTAAAAAAAATTTCAAAAAAAATTTCAAAAAAAAATTTAAAAAAAATTTCGAAAACAAAATTTAAAAAAAAAAATTTCAAAAAAAATTTTCAAAAAAAAAATTCAAAAAAAAAATTTCAAAAAAAAATAAAAAAAAAAATTTTAAAAAAATTTCAAAAAAAAAATTCAAAAAAAAATAAAAAAAAATTTCAAAAAAAAAATTTTAAAAAAATTTCAAAAAAATTTTCAAAAAAAAAATTTCAAAAAAATTTCGAAAAAATTTCGAAAAAATTTTCGAAAAAAAAATTTGAAAAAAATTTTAAAAAAAATTAAAAAAAAAAATTTCAGAAAAAAAAAAAATTTCAAAAAAAAAAAAAAAAAAAAATTTCAGAAAAAAAAAAATCAAAAAAATAAAAAAAAAAATTCAAAAAAAAATTTAAAAAAAAATTTAAAAAAAAAATTGAAAAAAAAAATTCAAAAAAAAAAGTTTCAAAAAAAAAATAAAAAAAAAAATTTTAAAAAAATTTCAAAAAAAAAATTCAAAAAAAATTTCAAAAAAAAAATTTCAAAAAAATTTCGAAAAAATTTCGAAAAAATTTTCGAAAAAAAAATTTAAAAAAAATTTCAAAAAAAATTTCAAAAAAAAATTTAAAAAAAATTTCGAAAACAAAATTTAAAAAAAAAAATTTCAAAAAAAATTTTCAAAAAAAAAATTCAAAAAAAAAATTTCAAAAAAAAATAAAAAAAAAAATTTTAAAAAAATTTCAAAAAAAAATAAAAAAAAATTTCAAAAAAAAAATTTTAAAAAAATTTCAAAAAAATTTTCAAAAAAAAAATTTCAAAAAAATTTCGAAAAAATTTCGAAAAAATTTTCGAAAAAAAAATTTGAAAAAAATTTTAAAAAAAATTAAAAAAAAAAATTTCAGAAAAAAAAAAAAATTTCAAAAAAAAAAAAAAAAAAAAATTTCAGAAAAAAAAAAATCAAAAAAATAAAAAAAAAAATTCAAAAAAAAATTTAAAAAAAAATTTAAAAAAAAAATTGAAAAAAAAAATTTAAAAAAAAAATTTTCAAAAAAAATAAAAAAAAAAAATTTCAAAAAAAAATAAAAAAAAAAATTTCAAAAAAATTTTCAAAAAAAAAATTCAAAAAAAAAAAAATTTCAAAAAAAAAATAAAAAAAAAAATTTTAAAAAAATTTCAAAAAAAAAATTCAAAAAAAAATAAAAAAAAAAATTTCAAAAAAAAAATTAAAAAAAAAATTTCAAAAAAATTTTCAAAAAAAAAATTCAAAAAAAAAAAATTTCAAAAAAAAAATAAAAAAAAAAATTTTAAAAAAATTTCAAAAAAAAAATTCAAAAAAAAATAAAAAAAAAAATTTCAAAAAAAAAATTAAAAAAAAAATTTCAAAAAAATTTTCAAAAAAAAAATTTCAAAAAAAAAAATTTAAAAAAAAATTTCAAAAAAAAAATTAAAAAAAAAAATTTTAGAAAAAAATTTTCAAAAAAAAATTGAAAAAAAAAAAATTTCAAAAAAAATTTCAAAAAAAAAATTCAAAAAAAAAAATTTCAAAAAAAATTTCAAAAAAATTTTCAAAAAAAAAATTTCAAAAAAAAAAAAATAAAAAAAAAATTTTCAAAAAAAAAATTTAAAAAAAAATTTTCAAAAAAAAATTTTAGAAAAAAATTTTAAAAAAATTTCGAAAAAAAAAAAAATTTCGAAAAAAAAAAAATTTTCAAAAAAAAAAATTTCAAAAAAAATTTCAAAAAAATTTAAAAAAAAAAAATTTCAAAAAAAAAAAATTAAAAAAAAAATTTTCAAAAAAAAAATTTAAAAAAAAAATTTTAGAAAAAAATTTTCAAAAAAAAATTGTGCTGTTCGATCTTATTCTCAAATTCAGCCTACCTTGCTCCAGAGTAAAGATATTGTTCTATATGCTGGCCTTCTCGAAGTGTGGTGTGAATGAAGTCGACCACATGCTGTTCAATCTTATTATAAAATTCAACCACCTCGCTTCAGAGTGTAGATATTTTCAATTTTCAGTCATCGGTTTTACTCCTAACAGCTTTATAAGGTGGCCTTAAAATTCAAAATCCAGCCTATCTCGTTCTAGTTCAAGGATATTATCATTTTTACGACATCGGCATAGCCTTCTCGATGTTTTGTGTGTATGAAGTCGACCACATGCTGTTCAATCTTTTTCTCATATCCAACCTACCTCGCTTCAGAGTGGAGATATTTTCAATTTTGGGTTATCGGTTTTAATACCAACATATGGTGGCCTTTTCATTAGTTGATGTGTATGCACACGAACCCGGCAGGTTCAAATCAATTTCAAAATACAGCCTATCTCGTTCCATTCCAGTTCAAGAATATTATCATTTTTACGACATCGGCATAGCCTTCTCGATGTGTTGTGTGTATGAAGTCGAACACGTGCTGTTCGATCTTATTCTCAAATTCAGCCTACGTTGCTCCAGAGGAAACATATTCTCAATTTTCAGTCATCGGTATTACTCCTAAAAGCTTTATATGGTGGCCTTTCCATTAGTTAATGTGTATGCACACGAACACGGCAGGTTCAAATCAAATTCAAAATTCAGCCCATCTCGTTCCAGTTCAAAGATATTATCATTTATCGACTAGCTTCCAATAGTTCTCGATGTGCGGTGTGTTTGAAGTCGACCACATGCTGTTCAATCTTATCAAATTCAACCGACCTCGCTTCAGAGTGAAGATATTTTCAATTTTCAGTCAAATAAAATTCAAATTCCAGCCTATTTCGTTCCAGTTCAAGGATATTATCATTTTTACGACATCGGCATAGCCTTCTCGATGTGTTGTGTGTATGAAGTCGAACACGTGCTGTTCGATCTTATTATCAAATTCAGCCTACCTTGCTCCAGAGGAAAGATATTCTCAATTTTCAGTCATCGGTATTACAGCCTATCTCGTTCCAGTTCAAGAATATTATCATTTTTACGACATCGTCATGGCCTTCTCGATGTGTTGTGTGTATGAAGTCGAACACGTGCTGTTCGATCTTATTCTCAAATTCAGCCTACCTTGCTCCAGAGGAAAGATATTCTCAATTTTCAGTCATCGGTATTACTCCTAACAGCTTAATATGGTGGCCTTTTCGAAGTGTGGTGTGCTTGAAGTCGACCACATGCTGTTCAATCTTTTTCTCATATCCAACCTACCTCGCTTCAGAGTGGAGATATTTTCAATTTTGGGTTATCGGTTTTAATACCAACATATGGTGGCCTTTTCATTAGTTGATGTGTATGCACACGAACCCGGCAGGTTCAAATCAATTTCAAAATACAGCCTATCTCGTTCCATTCCAGTTCAAGAATATTATCATTTTTACGACATCGGCATAGCCTTCTCGATGTGTTGAGTGTATGAAGTCGAACACGTGCTGTTCGATCTTATTCTCAAATTCAGCCTACCTTGCTCCAAAGGAAACATTCTCAATTTTCAGTCATAGGTATTACTCCTGAAAGCTTTATATGGTGGCATTTCCATTAGTTAATGTGTATGCACACGAACACGGCAGGTTCAAATCAAATTCAAAATTCAGCCCATCTCGTTCCAGTTCAAAGATATAATCATTTATCGACTAGCTTCCAATAGTTCTCGATGTGCGGTGTGTTTGAAGTCGACCACATGCTGTTCAATCTTATCGAATTCAACCGACCTCGCTTCAGAGTGAAGATATTTTCAATTTTCAGTCAAATAAAATTCAAATTCCAGCCTATTTCGTTCCAGTTCAAGGATATTATCATTTTTACGACATCGGCATAGCCTTCTCGATGTGTTGTGTTCAAAAAAAAAATTTTAAAAAAAATTTCAAAAAAAAAATTTCAAAAAAAAAATTTTAAAAAAAATTTCGAAAAAAAATTAAAAAAAAAAAATTTTAAAAAAATTTCGAAAAAAAAAAAAAATTTCAAAAAAAAAAAAAATTTTCAAAAAAAAAATTAAAAAAAAAAAATTTTCAAAAAAAAAAATTCAAAAAAAAAAATTAAAAAAAAAAATTTTCAAAAAAAAATTTAAAAAAAAAAATTTCAGAAAAATTTTCAAAAAAAAAATTTCAAAAAAAGTTTCAAAAAAAAAAATTCAAAAAAAAAAATTTCAAAAAAAAAATTTTCAAAAAAAAAATTTAAAAAAAAATTTTTCAAAAAAAATAAAAAAAAAAAAAATTTCAAAAAAATTTTCAAAAAAAAAATTCAAAAAAAAAAAAATTCAAAAAAAAAAATAAAAAAAAAATTTTAAAAAAAAATTCGAAAAAAAAAATTTAAAAAAAAATTCTCAAAAAAATAAAATAAAAAAAAATTCAAAAAAAATAAAAAAAAAAATTTAAAAAAAATTTCAAAAAAAAAAATTTCCAAAAAAAAAATTTAAAAAAAAATAAAAAAAAAATAAAAAAAAATTTCGAAAAAAAAATTTCGAAAAAAAAATTGAAAAAAAAATTTAAAAAAAAAAAAAAAAAAAATTTCAGAAAAATTTTCAAAAAAAGTTTCAAAAAAAAAAATTCAAAAAAAAAATTTCAAAAAAAAATTAAAAAAAAATTTCAAAAAAATTTTCAAAAAAAAAATTTCAAAAAAAAAATTTAAAAAAAATTTCAAAAAAAAATTTTAAAAAAAATTTCGAAAAAAAAAATTAAAAAAAAAAATTTCAAAAAAATTCAAAAAAAAAAATTTCAAAAAAAAATAAAAAAAAAATTAAAAAAAAATTCGAAAAAAAAAATTAAAAAAAAAATTCTCAAAAAAATAAAATAAAAAAAAATTCAAAAAAAAAATTAAAAAAAATTTCAAAAAAATTTTCAAAAAAAAAAATTTAAAAAAAAATTCGAAAAAATTTCGAAAAAATTTTCGAAAAAAAAATTTAAAAAAAATTTCAAAAAAAATTTCAAAAAAAAAATTAAAAAAAAATTTCGAAAAAAAAATTTCAAAAAAAAAATTAAAAAAAAAAATTCAAAAAAATTTAAAAAAAAAAATTTCAGAAAAATTTTCAAAAAAAAAAATTTCAAAAAAAGTTTCAAAAAAAAAAATTCAAAAAAAAAATTTCAAAAAAAAATTAAAAAAAAATTTCAAAAAAATTTTCAAAAAAAAAATTTTACAAAAATTTTCAAAAAAAAAAATTTCAAAAAAAAAATTTTAAAAAAAATTTCGAAAAAAAAATTAAAAAAAAAAATTTCAAAAAAAATTTTCAAAAAAAAAATTCAAAAAAAATTTCAAAAAAAAAAATTCAAAAAAAAAAGTTTCAAAAAAAAAATAAAAAAAAAAATTTTAAAAAAATTTCAAAAAAAAAATTCAAAAAAAATTTCAAAAAAAAAATTTCAAAAAAATTTCGAAAAAATTTCGAAAAAATTTTCGAAAAAAAAATTTAAAAAAAATTTTAAAAAAAATTTAAAAAAAAAATTTCAGAAAAAAAAAAAAAATTTCAAAAAAAATAAAAAAAAAAAAAATTTCAGAAAAAAAAAAAATTTCAAAAAAATGAAAAAAAAATTAAAAAAAAAATTAAAAAAAAAATTTTAAAAAAAAATTGAAAAAAAAATTTTAAAAAAAATTTTCAAAAAAAATTAAAAAAAAAAAAATTCAGAAAAAATTTAAAAAAAAAAATTTCAAAAAAATTTTCAAAAAAAAAATTCAAAAAAAAAAAATTTCAAAAAAAAAATAAAAAAAAAAATTTTAAAAAAATTTCAAAAAAAAAATTCAAAAAAAAATAAAAAAAAAAAAATTCAAAAAAAAAATTAAAAAAAATTTCAAAAAAATTTTCAAAAAAAAAAATTTAAAAAAAAATTCGAAAAAATTTCGAAAAAATTTTCGAAAAAAAAATTTAAAAAAAATTTCAAAAAAAATTTCAAAAAAAAATTTAAAAAAAATTTCGAAAACAAAATTTAAAAAAAAAAATTTCAAAAAAAATTTTCAAAAAAAAAATTCAAAAAAAAAATTTCAAAAAAAAATAAAAAAAAAAATTTTAAAAAAATTTCAAAAAAAAAATTCAAAAAAAAATAAAAAAAAATTTCAAAAAAAAAATTTTAAAAAAATTTCAAAAAAATTTTCAAAAAAAAAATTTCAAAAAAATTTCGAAAAAATTTCGAAAAAATTTTCGAAAAAAAAATTTGAAAAAAATTTTAAAAAAAATTTAAAAAAAAAATTTCAGAAAAAAAAAAAAATTTCAAAAAAAAAAAAAAAAAAAAATTTCAGAAAAAAAAAAATCAAAAAAATAAAAAAAAAAATTCAAAAAAAAATTTAAAAAAAAATTTAAAAAAAAAATTGAAAAAAAAAATTTAAAAAAAAAATTTTCAAAAAAAATAAAAAAAAAAAATTTCAAAAAAAAATAAAAAAAAAAATTTCAAAAAAATTTTCAAAAAAAAAATTCAAAAAAAAAAAAATTTCAAAAAAAAAATAAAAAAAAAAATTTTAAAAAAATTTCAAAAAAAAAATTCAAAAAAAAATAAAAAAAAAAATTTCAAAAAAAAAATTAAAAAAAAAATTTCAAAAAAATTTTCAAAAAAAAAATTTAAAAAAAATTTCGAAAAAATTTCGAAAAAATTTTCGAAAAAAAAATTTAAAAAAAATTTCAAAAAAAATTTCAAAAAAAAAAAAAAATATCAAAAAAAAAATTTTAAAAAAATTTCAAAAAAATTTTAAAAAAAAAAAATTTCAAAAAAATTTTCAAAAAAAAAAATTTCAAAAAAAAAATTTTCAAAAAAAAAATTTTAAAAAAAATTTTTCAAAAAAAAATTGAAAGAAAAAAATTTCAAAAAAAAAATTAAAAAAAAAAATTTAAAAAAAATTTCAAAAAAAAAATTTTAAAAAAAATTTCGAAAAAAAAATTTTAAAAAAAATTCTCAAAAAAATAAAAAAAAAATTCTCAAAAAAATAAAAAAAAAAAATTTCAAAAATAAAAATTTCAAAAAAATTTTCAAAAAAAAAATTCAAAAAAAAAAAAAATTTCAAAAAAAAAATAAAAAAAAAAAAATTCAAAAAAAAAATTAAAAAAAATTTCAAAAAAATTTTCAAAAAAAAAAATTTAAAAAAAAATTCGAAAAAATTTCGAAAAAATTTTCGAGAAAAAAATTTAAAAAAAATTTCAAAAAAAAAAATTAAAAAAAAATTTCGAAAAAAAAATTTAAAAAAAAAAATTTCAAAAAAAATTTTCAAAAAAAAAATTCAAAAAAAAAATTTCAAAAAAAAATAAAAAAAAAAATTTTAAAAAAATTTCAAAAAAAAAATTCAAAAAAAAATAAAAAAAAATTTCAAAAAAAAAATTTAAAAAAAATTTCAAAAAAATTTTCAAAAAAAAAATTTAAAAAAAATTTCGAAAAAATTTCGAAAAAATTTTCGAAAAAAAAATTTAAAAAAAATTTCAAAAAAAATTTCAAAAAAAAAAATTTCAGAAAAAAAAAAAAATTTCAAAAAAAAAATTTTAAAAAAATTTCAAAAAAATTTTCAAAAAAAAAAATTTCAAAAAAATTTTCAAAAAAAAAAATTTCAAAAAAAAAATTTTCAAAAAAAAAAATTTCAAAAAAAAAATTTAAAAAAAAATTTTTCAAAAAAAAATTGAAAGAAAAAAATTTCAAAAAAAAAATTTAAAAAAAAAAATTTAAAAAAAATTTCAAAAAAAAAATTTTAAAAAAAATTTCGAAAAAAAAATTTTAAAAAAAATTCTCAAAAAAATTCTCAAAAAAATAAAAAAAAAAAATTTTCAAAAAAAAAAATTTCAAAAAAGTTTTCGAAAAAAAATAAGGTGGCCTTAAAATTCAAAATCCAGCCTATCTCGTTCTAGTTCAAGGATATTATCATTTTTACGACATCGGCATAGCCTTCTCGATGTTTTGTGTGTATGAAGTCGACCACATGCTGTTCAATCTTTTTCTCATATCCAACCTACCTCGCTTCAGAGTGGAGATATTTTCAATTTTGGGTTATCGGTTTTAATACCAACATATGGTGGCCTTTTCATTAGTTGATGTGTATGCACACGAACCCGGCAGGTTCAAATCAATTTCAAAATACAGCCTATCTCGTTCCATTCCAGTTCAAGAATATTATCATTTTTACGACATCGGCATAGCCTTCTCGATGTGTTGTGTGTATGAAGTCGAACACGTGCTGTTCGATCTTATTCTCAAATTCAGCCTACGTTGCTCCAGAGGAAACATATTCTCAATTTTCAGTCATCGGTATTACTCCTAAAAGCTTTATATGGTGGCCTTTCCATTAGTTAATGTGTATGCACACGAACACGGCAGGTTCAAATCAAATTCAAAATTCAGCCCATCTCGTTCCAGTTCAAAGATATCATTTATCGACTAGCTTCCAATAGTTCTCGATGTGCGGTGTGTTTGAAGTCGACCACATGCTGTTCAATCTTATCAAATTCAACCGACCTCGCTTCAGAGTGAAGATATTTTCAATTTTCAGTCAAATAAAATTCAAATTCCAGCCTATTTCGTTCCAGTTCAAGGATATTATCATTTTTACGACATCGGCATAGCCTTCTCGATGTGTTGTGTGTATGAAGTCGAACACGTGCTGTTCGATCTTATTATCAAATTCAGCCTACCTTGCTCCAGAGGAAAGATATTCTCAATTTTCAGTCATCGGTATTACAGCCTATCTCGTTCCAGTTCAAGAATATTATCATTTTTACGACATCGTCATGGCCTTCTCGATGTGTTGTGTGTATGAAGTCGAACACGTGCTGTTCGATCTTATTCTCAAATTCAGCCTACCTTGCTCCAGAGGAAAGATATTCTCAATTTTCAGTCATCGGTATTACTCCTAACAGCTTAATATGGTGGCCTTTTCGAAGTGTGGTGTGCTTGAAGTCGACCACATGCTGTTCAATCTTTTTCTCATATCCAACCTACCTCGCTTCAGAGTGGAGATATTTTCAATTTTGGGTTATCGGTTTTAATACCAACATATGGTGGCCTTTTCATTAGTTGATGTGTATGCACACGAACCCGGCAGGTTCAAATCAATTTCAAAATACAGCCTATCTCGTTCCATTCCAGTTCAAGAATATTATCATTTTTACGACATCGGCATAGCCTTCTCGATGTGTTGAGTGTATGAAGTCGAACACGTGCTGTTCGATCTTATTCTCAAATTCAGCCTACCTTGCTCCAAAGGAAACATTCTCAATTTTCAGTCATAGGTATTACTCCTGAAAGCTTTATATGGTGGCATTTCCATTAGTTAATGTGTATGCACACGAACACGGCAGGTTCAAATCAAATTCAAAATTCAGCCCATCTCGTTCCAGTTCAAAGATATAATCATTTATCGACTAGCTTCCAATAGTTCTCGATGTGCGGTGTGTTTGAAGTCGACCACATGCTGTTCAATCTTATCGAATTCAACCGACCTCGCTTCAGAGTGAAGATATTTTCAATTTTCAGTCAAATAAAATTCAAATTCCAGCCTATTTCGTTCCAGTTCAAGGATATTATCATTTTTACGACATCGGCATAGCCTTCTCGATGTGTTGTGTTCAAAAAAAAAATTTTAAAAAAAATTTCAAAAAAAAAATTTCAAAAAAAAAATTTTAAAAAAAATTTCGAAAAAAAATTAAAAAAAAAAAATTTTAAAAAAATTTCGAAAAAAAAAAAAAATTTCAAAAAAAAAAAAAATTTTCAAAAAAAAAATTAAAAAAAAAAAATTTTCAAAAAAAAAAATTCAAAAAAAAAAATTAAAAAAAAAAATTTTCAAAAAAAAATTTAAAAAAAAAAATTTCAGAAAAATTTTCAAAAAAAAAATTTCAAAAAAAGTTTCAAAAAAAAAAATTCAAAAAAAAAAATTTCAAAAAAAAAATTTTCAAAAAAAAAATTTAAAAAAAAATTTTTCAAAAAAAATTAAAAAAAAAAAAATTTCAAAAAAATTTTCAAAAAAAAAATTCAAAAAAAAAAAAATTCAAAAAAAAAAATAAAAAAAAAATTTTAAAAAAAAATTCGAAAAAAAAAATTTAAAAAAAAATTCTCAAAAAAATAAAATAAAAAAAAATTCAAAAAAAATAAAAAAAAAAATTTAAAAAAAATTTCAAAAAAAAAAATTTCCAAAAAAAAAATTTAAAAAAAAATAAAAAAAAAATAAAAAAAAATTTCGAAAAAAAAATTTCGAAAAAAAATTGAAAAAAAAATTTAAAAAAAAAAAAAAAAAAAATTTCAGAAAAATTTTCAAAAAAAGTTTCAAAAAAAAAAATTCAAAAAAAAAATTTCAAAAAAAAATTAAAAAAAAATTTCAAAAAAATTTTCAAAAAAAAAATTTCAAAAAAAAAATTTAAAAAAAATTTCAAAAAAAAATTTTAAAAAAAATTTCGAAAAAAAAAATTAAAAAAAAAAATTTCAAAAAAATTCAAAAAAAAAAATTTCAAAAAAAAATAAAAAAAAAATTAAAAAAAAATTCGAAAAAAAAAATTAAAAAAAAAATTCTCAAAAAAATAAAATAAAAAAAAATTCAAAAAAAAAATTAAAAAAAATTTCAAAAAAATTTTCAAAAAAAAAAATTTAAAAAAAAATTCGAAAAAATTTCGAAAAAATTTTCGAAAAAAAAATTTAAAAAAAATTTCAAAAAAAATTTCAAAAAAAAAATTAAAAAAAAATTTCGAAAAAAAAATTTCAAAAAAAAAATTAAAAAAAAAAATTCAAAAAAATTTAAAAAAAAAAATTTCAGAAAAATTTTCAAAAAAAAAAATTTCAAAAAAAGTTTCAAAAAAAAAAATTCAAAAAAAAAATTTCAAAAAAAAATTAAAAAAAAATTTCAAAAAAATTTTCAAAAAAAAAATTTTACAAAAATTTTCAAAAAAAAAAATTTCAAAAAAAAAATTTTAAAAAAAATTTCGAAAAAAAAATTAAAAAAAAAAATTTCAAAAAAAATTTTCAAAAAAAAAATTCAAAAAAAATTTCAAAAAAAAAAATTCAAAAAAAAAAGTTTCAAAAAAAAAATAAAAAAAAAAATTTTAAAAAAATTTCAAAAAAAAAATTCAAAAAAAATTTCAAAAAAAAAATTTCAAAAAAATTTCGAAAAAATTTCGAAAAAATTTTCGAAAAAAAAATTTAAAAAAAATTTTAAAAAAAATTTTAAAAAAAAATTTCAGAAAAAAAAAAAAAATTTCAAAAAAAATAAAAAAAAAAAAAATTTCAGAAAAAAAAAAAATTTCAAAAAAATGAAAAAAAAATTAAAAAAAAAATTAAAAAAAAAATTTTAAAAAAAAATTGAAAAAAAAATTTTAAAAAAAATTTTCAAAAAAAATTAAAAAAAAAAAATTCAGAAAAAATTTCAAAAAAAAAATTTCAAAAAAATTTTCAAAAAAAAAATTCAAAAAAAAAAAATTTCAAAAAAAAAATAAAAAAAAAAATTTCAAAAAAAAAATTCAAAAAAAAATAAAAAAAAAAAAATTCAAAAAAAAAATTAAAAAAAATTTCAAAAAAATTTTCAAAAAAAAAAATTTAAAAAAAAATTCGAAAAAATTTCGAAAAAATTTTCGAAAAAAAAATTTAAAAAAAATTTCAAAAAAAATTTCAAAAAAAAATTTAAAAAAAATTTCGAAAACAAAATTTAAAAAAAAAAATTTCAAAAAAAATTTTCAAAAAAAAAATTCAAAAAAAAAATTTCAAAAAAAAATAAAAAAAAAAATTTTAAAAAAATTTCAAAAAAAAAATTCAAAAAAAAATAAAAAAAAATTTCAAAAAAAAAATTTTAAAAAAATTTCAAAAAAATTTTCAAAAAAAAAATTTCAAAAAAATTTCGAAAAAATTTCGAAAAAATTTTCGAAAAAAAAATTTGAAAAAAATTTTAAAAAAAATTAAAAAAAAAAATTTCAGAAAAAAAAAAAATTTCAAAAAAAAAAAAAAAAAAAAATTTCAGAAAAAAAAAAATCAAAAAAATAAAAAAAAAAATTCAAAAAAAAATTTAAAAAAAAATTTAAAAAAAAAATTGAAAAAAAAAATTTAAAAAAAAAATTTTCAAAAAAAATAAAAAAAAAAAATTTCAAAAAAAAATAAAAAAAAAAATTTCAAAAAAATTTTCAAAAAAAAAATTCAAAAAAAAAAAAATTTCAAAAAAAAAATAAAAAAAAAAAATTTAAAAAAATTTCAAAAAAAAAATTCAAAAAAAAATAAAAAAAAAAATTTCAAAAAAAAAATTAAAAAAAAAATTTCAAAAAAATTTTCAAAAAAAAAATTTAAAAAAAATTTCGAAAAAATTTCGAAAAAATTTTCGAAAAAAAAATTTAAAAAAAATTTCAAAAAAAATTTCAAAAAAAAAAAAAAATATCAAAAAAAAAATTTTAAAAAAATTTCAAAAAAATTTAAAAAAAAAAAAATTTCAAAAAAATTTTCAAAAAAAAAAATTTCAAAAAAAAAATTTTCAAAAAAAAAATTTTAAAAAAAATTTTTCAAAAAAAAATTGAAAGAAAAAAATTTCAAAAAAAAAATTAAAAAATAAAATTTAAAAAAAATTTCAAAAAAAAAATTTTAAAAAAAATTTCGAAAAAAAAATTTTAAAAAAAATTCTCAAAAAAATAAAAAAAAAATTCTCAAAAAAATAAAAAAAAAAAATTTCAAAAATAAAAATTTCAAAAAAATTTTCAAAAAAAAAATTCAAAAAAAAAAAAAATTTCAAAAAAAAAATAAAAAAAAAAAAATTCAAAAAAAAAATTAAAAAAAATTTCAAAAAAATTTTCAAAAAAAAAAATTTAAAAAAAAATTCGAAAAAATTTCGAAAAAATTTTCGAAAAAAAAATTTAAAAAAAATTTCAAAAAAAAAAATTAAAAAAAAATTTCGAAAAAAAAATTTAAAAAAAAAAATTTCAAAAAAAATTTTCAAAAAAAAAATTCAAAAAAAAAATTTCAAAAAAAAATAAAAAAAAAAATTTTAAAAAAATTTCAAAAAAAAAATTCAAAAAAAAATAAAAAAAAATTTCAAAAAAAAAATTTAAAAAAAATTTCAAAAAAATTTTCAAAAAAAAAATTTAAAAAAAATTTCGAAAAAATTTCGAAAAAATTTTCGAAAAAAAAATTTAAAAAAAATTTCAAAAAAAATTTCAAAAAAAAAAATTTCAGAAAAAAAAAAAAATTTCAAAAAAAAAATTTTAAAAAAATTTCAAAAAAATTTTCAAAAAAAAAAATTTCAAAAAAATTTTCAAAAAAAAAAATTTCAAAAAAAAAATTTTCAAAAAAAAAAATTTCAAAAAAAAAATTTAAAAAAAAATTTTTCAAAAAAAAATTGAAAGAAAAAAATTTCAAAAAAAAAATTTAAAAAAAAAAATTTAAAAAAAATTTCAAAAAAAAAATTTTAAAAAAAATTTCGAAAAAAAAATTTTAAAAAAAATTCTCAAAAAAATTCTCAAAAAAATAAAAAAAAAAAATTTTCAAAAAAAAAAATTTCAAAAAAGTTTTCGAAAAAAAAATTTCAAAAAAAAAAATTTCCATAAAAAAAAATTTCAAAAAAATTTCAAAAAAAAATTCAAAAAAAAAATTCAAAAAAAATAAAAAAAAAATTTCAAAAAAAAAATTAAAAAAAAAATTTTTCAAAAAAAAATTGAAAGAAAAAAATTTCAAAAAAAAAATTAAAAAAAAAAAATTTAAAAAAAATTTCAAAAAAAAAATTTTAAAAAAAATTTCGAAAAAAAAATTTTAAAAAAAATTCTCAAAAAAATAAAAAAAAAATTCTCAAAAAAATAAAAAAAAAAATTTTCAAAAAAAAAAATTTCAAAAAAGTTTTCGAAAAAAAAATTTCAAAAAAAAAAATTTCCATAAAAAAAAATTTCAAAAAAATTTCAAAAAAAAATTCAAAAAAAAAATTCAAAAAAAAATTAAAAAAAAATTTCAAAAAAAAAATTTCAAAAAAATTTCAAAAAAATTTTCAAAAAAAAAATTTCAAAAAAAAAAAATTAAAAAAAAAAATTTTCAAAAAAAAAATTTAAAAAAAAAATTTTCAAAAAAAAATTAAAAAAAAAAATTTTTCAAAAAAAAAAAATTTCAAAAAAAAAAAATTTTTCAAAAAAAAAATTAAAAAAAAAAATTTTTCAAAAAAAAAAAATTAAAAAAAAAAAATTTTCAAAAAAAAAAAATTTCAAAAAAGTTTTCGAAAAAAAAATTTCAAAAAAAAAAATTTCCATAAAAAAAAAATTTCAAAAAAAATTCAAAAAAAAAATTCAAAAAAAAAATTCAAAAAAAAATAAAAAAAAAAATTTCAAAAAAAAAATTAAAAAAAAAATTTCAAAAAAATTTTCAAAAAAAAAATTTCAAAAAAAAAAAATTAAAAAAAAAAATTTTCAAAAAAAAAATTTAAAAAAAAAATTTTCAAAAAAAAATTAAAAAAAAAAATTTTTCAAAAAAAAAAAATTTCAAAAAAAAAAAATTTTTCAAAAAAAAAATTAAAAAAAAAAAATTTTCAAAAAAAAAAAATTTCAAAAAAGTTTTCGAAAAAAAAATTTCAAAAAAAAAAATTTCCATAAAAAAAAAATTTCAAAAAAAATTCAAAAAAAAAATTCAAAAAAAAAATTCAAAAAAAAATAAAAAAAAAAATTTCAAAAAAAAAATTAAAAAAAAAATTTAAAAAAAATTTCAAAAAAAAAATTTCCAAAAAAATTTTAAAAAAATTTAAAAAAAAATTTTTAAAAAAATGTCGAAAAAAAAACTAAAAAAAAAAAATTTCAAAAAAAAAATTTCAAAAAAATTTTCAAAAAAAAAAATTCAAAAAAAAAAATTTCAAAAAAAATTTCAAAAAAATTTTCAAAAAAAAAATTTCAAAAAAATTTCGAAAAAATTTTCGAAAAAAAAATTTGAAAAAAAAATTTGAAAAAAATTTTAAAAAAAATTAAAAAAAAAAATTTCAGAAAAAAAAAAAAATTTCAGAAAAATTTTCAAAAAAAGTTTCAAAAAAAAAAATTCAAAAAAAAAATTTCAAAAAAAAATTTAAAAAAAATTTCAAAAAAATTTTCAAAAAAAAAAATTTCAAAAAAAAAATTTAAAAAAAATTTCAAAAAAAAATTTAAAAAAAAATTTCGAAAAAAAAAATTAAAAAAAAAAAAATTCAAAAAAATTCAAAAAAAAAAATTTCAAAAAAAAATAAAAAAAAAATTCGAAAAAAAAAATTTAAAAAAAAATTCTCAAAAAAATAAAATAAAAAAAAATTCAAAAAAAAAATAAAAAAAAAAATTTAAAAAAAATTTCGAAAAAAAAAATTTCCAAAAAAAAAATTTAAAAAAAAATAAAAAAAAAATTAAAAAAAAATTTCGAAAAAAAAATTTCAAAAAAAAAATTAAAAAAAAAAATTCAAAAAAATTTTAAAAAAAAAATTTCAGAAAAATTTTCAAAAAAAAAAATTTCAAAAAAAAAATTTTAAAAAAAATTTCGAAAAAAAAATTAAAAAAAAAAAATTTCAAAAAAAATTTTCAAAAAAAAAATTCAAAAAAAAATTCAAAAAAAAAAATTCAAAAAAAAAAGTTTCAAAAAAAAATTTTAAAAAAATTTCAAAAAAAAAATTCAAAAAAAATTTCAAAAAAAAAATTTCAAAAAAAAAATTTCAAAAAAATTTCGAAAAAATTTCGAAAAAATTTTCGAAAAAAAAATTTAAAAAAAATTTTAAAAAAAATTTAAAAAAAAAATTTCAGAAAAAAAAAAAAATTTCAAAAAAAATAAAAAAAAAAAAAATTTCAAAAAAATGAAAAAAAAATTAAAAAAAAAATTTAAAAAAAAATTTAAAAAAAAAATTGAAAAAAAAAATTTAAAAAAAAATTTTCAAAAAAAATAAAAAAAAAAAAAATTCAGAAAAAATTTCAAAAAAAAAATTTCAAAAAAATTTTCAAAAAAAAAATTCAAAAAAAAAAAAATTTCAAAAAAAAAAAAAAAAAAAAAAAATTTAAAAAAATTTCAAAAAAAAAATTCAAAAAAAAATAAAAAAAAAAAAATTCAAAAAAAAAATTAAAAAAAATTTCAAAAAAATTTTCAAAAAAAAAAATTTAAAAAAAAATTCGAAAAAATTTCGAAAAAATTTTCGAAAAAAAAATTTAAAAAAAATTTCAAAAAAAATTTCAAAAAAAAAAATTAAAAAAAAATTTCGAAAAAAAAATTTAAAAAAAAAAATTTCAAAAAAAATTTTCAAAAAAAAAATTCAAAAAAAAAATTTCAAAAAAAAATAAAAAAAAAAATTTTAAAAAAATTTCAAAAAAAAAATTCAAAAAAAAATAAAAAAAAATTTCAAAAAAAAAATTTTAAAAAAATTTCAAAAAAATTTTCAAAAAAAAAAATTTCAAAAAAATTTTCAAAAAAAAAAATTTCAAAAAAAAAATTTTCAAAAAAAAAATTTTCAAAAAAAAAATTTAAAAAAAAATTTTTCAAAAAAAATTGAAAGAAAAAAATTTCAAAAAAAAAATTTAAAAAAAAAATTTAAAAAAAATTTCAAAAAAAAAATTTTAAAAAAAATTTCGAAAAAAAAATTTTAAAAAAAATTCTCAAAAAAATTCTCAAAAAAATAAAAAAAAAAAATTTTCAAAAAAAAAAATTTCAAAAAAGTTTTCGAAAAAAAAATTTCAAAAAAAAAAATTTCCATAAAAAAAAATTTCAAAAAAATTTCAAAAAAAAATTCAAAAAAAAAATTCAAAAAAAAATTTAAAAAAAATTTCAAAAAAAAAATTTAAAAAAAAATTTTTCAAAAAAAAATTGAAAGAAAAAAATTTCAAAAAAAAAATTAAAAAAAAAAAATTTAAAAAAAATTTCAAAAAAAAAATTTTAAAAAAAATTTCGAAAAAAAAATTTTAAAAAAAATTCTCAAAAAAATAAAAAAAAAATTCTCAAAAAAATAAAAAAAAAAATTTTCAAAAAAAAAAATTTCAAAAAAGTTTTCGAAAAAAAAATTTCAAAAAAAAAAATTTCCATAAAAAAAAATTTCAAAAAAATTTCAAAAAAAAATTCAAAAAAAAAATTCAAAAAAAAATTTAAAAAAAATTTCAAAAAAAAAATTTAAAAAAAATTTCAAAAAAAATTTCAAAAAAATAAAAATAAAATAAAAAAAAAATTCAAAAAAAAAATTAAAAAAAAAATTTAAAAAAAATTTCAAAAAAAAAATTTCCAAAAAAATTTCAAAAAAAATTTCAAAAAAATTTTAAAAAAAAATTTTCAAAAAAAAAATTCAAAAAAAAAATTTTAAAAAAATTTCAAAAAAATTTTAAAAAAAAAATTCAAAAAAAAATAAAAAAAAAAATTTCAAAAAAAAAAATTAAAAAAAAAAATTTTCAAAAAAAAAATTTAAATAAAAAATTTTCAAAAAAAAATTTAAAAAAAAAAATTTTCAAAAAAAAAATTTCAAAAAAAAAAATTAAAAAAAAAAATTTTCAAAAAAAAAATTTAAATAAAAAATTTTCAAAAAAAAATTAAAAAAAAAAAATTTTCAAAAAAAAAATTTCAAAAAAAAAAATTAAAAAAAAAATTTTCAAAAAAAAAATTAAAAAAAAAAATTTTCAAAAAAAAATTTTAGAAAAAAATTTTCAAAAAAAAAATTTTAAAAAAATTTCGAAAAAAAAAAAAAAAATTCGAAAAAAAAAATAAAAAAAAAAAAATTTTCAAAAAAAAAAATTTCAAAAAAAATTTCAAAAAAATTTTCAAAAAAAAAATTCAAAAAAAAAATTTCAAAAAAAATTTCAAAAAAATTTTCAAAAAAAAATTTCAAAAAAAAAAAATTAAAAAAAAAATTTTCAAAAAAAAAAAATTTCAAAAAAAAAAATTTAAAAAAAAAAATTTCCATAAAAAAAATTTTTAAAAAAATTGAAAAAAAAAATTTTAAAAAAATTTCGAAAAAAAAATTTTCAAAAAAAAAATTTCTAAAAAAATTTCAAAAAAATTTTCAAAAAAAAAATTTCAAAAAAAAAAATTAAAAAAAAAAATTTTCAAAAAAAAAATAAAAAAAAAAAATTTCAAAAAAAAATTTTAGAAAAAAATTTTCAAAAAATTTCGAAAAAAAAAAAAATTTCAAAAAAAAAAAAAATTTTCAAAAAAAAAATTAAAAAAAAAAAATTTTCAAAAAAAAAATTCAAAAAAAAAATTTCAAAAAAAAATTAAAAAAAAATTTCAAAAAAATTTTCAAAAAAAAAAATTTCAAAAAAAAAATTTAAAAAAAATTTCAAAAAAAAAATTTTAAAAAAAATTTCGAAAAAAAAAATTAAAAAAAAAAAATTTCAAAAAAATTCAAAAAAAAAAATTTCAAAAAAAAATAAAAAAAAAATTAAAAAAAAATTCGAAAAAAAAAATTTAAAAAAAAATTCTCAAAAAAATAAAATAAAAAAAAATTCAAAAAAAAAATAAAAAAAAAAATTTAAAAAAAATTTCGAAAAAAAAAATTTCCAAAAAAAAAATTTAAAAAAAAATAAAAAAAAAATAAAAAAAAAATTTCGAAAAAAAAATTTCAAAAAAAAAATTAAAAAAAAAAATTCAAAAAAATTTTAAAAAAAAAATTTCAGAAAAATTTTCAAAAAAAAAAATTTCAAAAAAAGTTTCAAAAAAAAAAATTCAAAAAAAAAATTTCAAAAAAAAATTAAAAAAAAATTTCAAAAAAATTTTCAAAAAAAAAATTTTACAAAAATTTTCAAAAAAAAAAATTTCAAAAAAAAAATTTTAAAAAAAATTTCGAAAAAAAAATTAAAAAAAAAAATTTCAAAAAAAATTTTCAAAAAAAAAATTCAAAAAAAATTTCAAAAAAAAAAATTCAAAAAAAAAAGTTTCAAAAAAAAAATAAAAAAAAAAATTTTAAAAAAATTTCAAAAAAAAAATTCAAAAAAAATTTCAAAAAAAAAATTTCAAAAAAATTTCGAAAAAATTTCGAAAAAATTTTCGAAAAAAAAATTTAAAAAAAATTTTAAAAAAAATTTTAAAAAAAAATTTCAGAAAAAAAAAAAAAATTTCAAAAAAAATAAAAAAAAAAAAAATTTCAGAAAAAAAAAAATTTCAAAAAAATGAAAAAAAAATTAAAAAAAAAATTAAAAAAAAAATTTAAAAAAAAAATTGAAAAAAAAATTTAAAAAAAAATTTTCAAAAAAAATTAAAAAAAAAAAAAATTCAGAAAAAATTTCAAAAAAAAAATTTCAAAAAAATTTTCAAAAAAAAAATTCAAAAAAAAAAAAATTTCAAAAAAAAAATAAAAAAAAAAATTTTAAAAAAATTTCAAAAAAAAAATTCAAAAAAAAATAAAAAAAAAAAAATTCAAAAAAAAAATTAAAAAAAATTTCAAAAAAATTTTCAAAAAAAAAAATTTAAAAAAAAATTCGAAAAAATTTCGAAAAAATTTTCGAAAAAAAAATTTAAAAAAAATTTCAAAAAAAATTTCAAAAAAAAATTTAAAAAAAATTTCGAAAACAAAATTTAAAAAAAAAAATTTCAAAAAAAATTTTCAAAAAAAAAATTCAAAAAAAAAATTTCAAAAAAAAATAAAAAAAAAAATTTTAAAAAAATTTCAAAAAAAAAATTCAAAAAAAAATAAAAAAAAATTTCAAAAAAAAAATTTTAAAAAAATTTCAAAAAAATTTTCAAAAAAAAAATTTCAAAAAAATTTCGAAAAAATTTCGAAAAAATTTTCGAAAAAAAAATTTGAAAAAAATTTTAAAAAAAATTAAAAAAAAAAATTTCAGAAAAAAAAAAAAATTTCAAAAAAAAAAAAAAAAAAAAATTTCAGAAAAAAAAAAAATCAAAAAAATAAAAAAAAAAATTCAAAAAAAAATTTAAAAAAAAATTTAAAAAAAAAATTGAAAAAAAAAATTTAAAAAAAAAATTTTCAAAAAAAATAAAAAAAAAAAATTTCAAAAAAAAATAAAAAAAAAAATTTCAAAAAAATTTTCAAAAAAAAAATTCAAAAAAAAAAAAATTTCAAAAAAAAAATAAAAAAAAAAATTTTAAAAAAATTTCAAAAAAAAAATTCAAAAAAAAATAAAAAAAAAAATTTCAAAAAAAAAATTAAAAAAAAATTTCAAAAAAATTTTCAAAAAAAAAATTTAAAAAAAATTTCGAAAAAATTTCGAAAAAATTTTCGAAAAAAAAATTTAAAAAAAATTTCAAAAAAAATTTCAAAAAAAAAAAAAAATATCAAAAAAAAAATTTTAAAAAAATTTCAAAAAAATTTAAAAAAAAAAAAATTTCAAAAAAATTTTCAAAAAAAAAAATTTCAAAAAAAAAATTTTCAAAAAAAAAATTTTAAAAAAAATTTTTCAAAAAAAAATTGAAAGAAAAAAATTTCAAAAAAAAAATTAAAAAAAAAAATTTAAAAAAAATTTCAAAAAAAAAATTTTAAAAAAAATTTCGAAAAAAAAATTTTAAAAAAAATTCTCAAAAAAATAAAAAAAAAATTCTCAAAAAAATAAAAAAAAAAAATTTCAAAAATAAAAATTTCAAAAAAATTTTCAAAAAAAAAATTCAAAAAAAAAAAAAATTTCAAAAAAAAAATAAAAAAAAAAAAATTCAAAAAAAAAATTAAAAAAAATTTCAAAAAAATTTTCAAAAAAAAAAATTTAAAAAAAAATTCGAAAAAATTTCGAAAAAATTTTCGAAAAAAAAATTTAAAAAAAATTTCAAAAAAAAAAATTAAAAAAAAATTTCGAAAAAAAAATTTAAAAAAAAAAATTTCAAAAAAAATTTTCAAAAAAAAAATTCAAAAAAAAAATTTCAAAAAAAAATAAAAAAAAAAATTTTAAAAAAATTTCAAAAAAAAAATTCAAAAAAAAATAAAAAAAAATTTCAAAAAAAAAATTTAAAAAAAATTTCAAAAAAATTTTCAAAAAAAAAATTTAAAAAAAATTTCGAAAAAATTTCGAAAAAATTTTCGAAAAAAAAATTTAAAAAAAATTTCAAAAAAAATTTCAAAAAAAAAAATTTCAGAAAAAAAAAAAAATTTCAAAAAAAAAATTTTAAAAAAATTTCAAAAAAATTTTCAAAAAAAAAAATTTCAAAAAAATTTTCAAAAAAAAAAATTTCAAAAAAAAAATTTTCAAAAAAAAAATTTTCAAAAAAAAAATTTAAAAAAAAATTTTTCAAAAAAAAATTGAAAGAAAAAAATTTCAAAAAAAAAATTAAAAAAAAAAAATTTAAAAAAAATTTCAAAAAAAAAATTTTAAAAAAAATTTCGAAAAAAAAATTTTAAAAAAAATTCTCAAAAAAATTCTCAAAAAAATAAAAAAAAAAAATTTTCAAAAAAAAAAATTTCAAAAAAGTTTTCGAAAAAAAAATTTCAAAAAAAAAAATTTCCATAAAAAAAAATTTCAAAAAAATTTCAAAAAAAAATTCAAAAAAAAAATTCAAAAAAAAATAAAAAAAAAATTTCAAAAAAAAAATTTAAAAAAAAATTTTTCAAAAAAAAATTGAAAGAAAAAAATTTCAAAAAAAAAATTAAAAAAAAAAAATTTAAAAAAAATTTCAAAAAAAAAATTTTAAAAAAAATTTCGAAAAAAAAATTTTAAAAAAAATTCTCAAAAAAATAAAAAAAAAATTCTCAAAAAAATAAAAAAAAAAATTTTCAAAAAAAAAAATTTCAAAAAAGTTTTCGAAAAAAAAATTTCAAAAAAAAAAATTTCCATAAAAAAAAATTTCAAAAAAATTTCAAAAAAAAATTCAAAAAAAAAATTCAAAAAAAAATTAAAAAAAAATTTCAAAAAAAAAATTTAAAAAAAATTTCAAAAAAAATTTCAAAAAAATAAAAATAAAATAAAAAAAAAATTCAAAAAAAAAATTTAAAAAAAAATTTAAAAAAAATTTCAAAAAAAAAATTTCCAAAAAAATTTCAAAAAAAATTTCAAAAAAATTTTAAAAAAAAATTTTCAAAAAAAAAATTCAAAAAAAAAATTTTAAAAAAATTTCAAAAAAATTTCAAAAAAAAAATTCAAAAAAAAATAAAAAAAAAAATTTCAAAAAAAAAAATTAAAAAAAAAATTTTCAAAAAAAAAATTTAAATAAAAAATTTTCAAAAAAAAATTAAAAAAAAAAAATTTTCAAAAAAAAAATTTCAAAAAAAAAAATTAAAAAAAAAATTTTCAAAAAAAAAATTAAAAAAAAAAATTTTCAAAAAAAAATTTTAGAAAAAAATTTTCAAAAAAAAAATTTTAAAAAAATTTCGAAAAAAAAAAAAAAATTTCGAAAAAAAAAATTAAAAAAAAAAAATTTTCAAAAAAAAAAATTTCAAAAAAAATTTCAAAAAAATTTTCAAAAAAAAAATTCAAAAAAAAAATTTCAAAAAAAATTTCAAAAAAATTTTCAAAAAAAAATTTCAAAAAAAAAAAATTAAAAAAAAAATTTTCAAAAAAAAAAAATTTCAAAAAAAAAAATTTCAAAAAAAAAATTTCCATAAAAAAAATTTTTAAAAAAATTGAAAAAAAAAATTTTAAAAAAATTTCGAAAAAAAAATTTTCAAAAAAAAAATTTCTAAAAAAATTTCAAAAAAATTTTCAAAAAAAAAATTTCAAAAAAAAAAATTAAAAAAAAAAATTTTCAAAAAAAAAATAAAAAAAAAAAATTTCAAAAAAAAATTTTAGAAAAAAATTTTCAAAAAATTTCGAAAAAAAAAAAAAATTTCAAAAAAAAAAAAAATTTTCAAAAAAAAAATTAAAAAAAAAAAATTTTCAAAAAAAAAAATTCAAAAAAAAAATTTCAAAAAAAAATTTAAAAAAAATTTCAAAAAAATTTTCAAAAAAAAAAATTTCAAAAAAAAAATTTAAAAAAAATTTCAAAAAAAAAATTTTAAAAAAAATTTCGAAAAAAAAAATTAAAAAAAAAAAATTTCAAAAAAATTCAAAAAAAAAATTTCAAAAAAAAATAAAAAAAAAATTAAAAAAAAATTCGAAAAAAAAAAGTTAAAAAAAAATTCTCAAAAAAATAAAATAAAAAAAAATTCAAAAAAAAAATAAAAAAAAAAATTTAAAAAAAATTTCGAAAAAAAAAATTTCCAAAAAAAAAATTTAAAAAAAAATAAAAAAAAATTAAAAAAAAATTTCGAAAAAAAAATTTTAAAAAAAAAATTTTCAAAAAAAAAAATTTCAAAAAAAATTTCAAAAAAATTTTCAAAAAAAAAATTTCAAAAAAAAAATTAAAAAAAAAAATTTCAAAAAAAAAAATAAAAAAAAAAATTTTCAAGAAAAAAATTAAAAAAAAAAAATTTCAAAAAAAAATTTTAGAAAAAAATTTTAAAAAAATTTCGAAAAAAAAAAAATTTCGAAAAAAAAAAAATTTTCAAAAAAAAAAATTTCAAAAAAAATTTCAAAAAAATTTTCAAAAAAAAAATTCAAAAAAAAAAATTTTAGAAAAAAATTTTAAAAAAAATTTCAAAAAAATTTTCAAAAAAAAAATTCAAAAAAAAAAATTTCAAAAAAAATTTCAAAAAAATTTTCAAAAAAAAAATTTCAAAAAAAAAAATTTAAAAAAAAAATTTCAAAAAAAAAATTAAAAAAAAAAATTTTAGAAAAAAATTTTCAAAAAAAAATTGAAAAAAAAAAAATTTCAAAAAAAATTTCAAAAAAAAAATTCAAAAAAAAAAATTTCAAAAAAAATTTCAAAAAAATTTTCAAAAAAAAAATTTCAAAAAAAAAAAAATAAAAAAAAAATTTTCAAAAAAAAAATTTCAAAAAAAATTTTCAAAAAAAAATTTTAGAAAAAAATTTTAAAAAAATTTCGAAAAAAAAAAAAATTTCGAAAAAAAAAAAATTTTCAAAAAAAAAAATTTCAAAAAAAATTTCAAAAAAATTAAAAAAAAAAAAATTTCAAAAAAAAAAAATTAAAAAAAAAATTTTCAAAAAAAAAATTTAAAAAAAAAATTTTAGAAAAAAATTTTCAAAAAAAAATTGTGCTGTTCGATCTTATTCTCAAATTCAGCCTACCTTGCTCCAGAGTAAAGATATTGTTCTATATGCTGGCCTTCTCGAAGTGTGGTGTGAATGAAGTCGACCACATGCTGTTCAATCTTATTATAAAATTCAACCACCTCGCTTCAGAGTGTAGATATTTTCAATTTTCAGTCATCGGTTTTACTCCTAACAGCTTTATAAGGTGGCCTTAAAATTCAAAATCCAGCCTATCTCGTTCTAGTTCAAGGATATTATCATTTTTACGACATCGGCATAGCCTTCTCGATGTTTTGTGTGTATGAAGTCGACCACATGCTGTTCAATCTTTTTCTCATATCCAACCTACCTCGCTTCAGAGTGGAGATATTTTCAATTTTGGGTTATCGGTTTTAATACCAACATATGGTGGCCTTTTCATTAGTTGATGTGTATGCACACGAACCCGGCAGGTTCAAATCAATTTCAAAATACAGCCTATCTCGTTCCATTCCAGTTCAAGAATATTATCATTTTTACGACATCGGCATAGCCTTCTCGATGTGTTGTGTGTATGAAGTCGAACACGTGCTGTTCGATCTTATTCTCAAATTCAGCCTACGTTGCTCCAGAGGAAACATATTCTCAATTTTCAGTCATCGGTATTACTCCTAAAAGCTTTATATGGTGGCCTTTCCATTAGTTAATGTGTATGCACACGAACACGGCAGGTTCAAATCAAATTCAAAATTCAGCCCATCTCGTTCCAGTTCAAAGATATTATCATTTATCGACTAGCTTCCAATAGTTCTCGATGTGCGGTGTGTTTGAAGTCGACCACATGCTGTTCAATCTTATCAAATTCAACCGACCTCGCTTCAGAGTGAAGATATTTTCAATTTTCAGTCAAATAAAATTCAAATTCCAGCCTATTTCGTTCCAGTTCAAGGATATTATCATTTTTACGACATCGGCATAGCCTTCTCGATGTGTTGTGTGTATGAAGTCGAACACGTGCTGTTCGATCTTATTATCAAATTCAGCCTACCTTGCTCCAGAGGAAAGATATTCTCAATTTTCAGTCATCGGTATTACAGCCTATCTCGTTCCAGTTCAAGAATATTATCATTTTTACGACATCGTCATGGCCTTCTCGATGTGTTGTGTGTATGAAGTCGAACACGTGCTGTTCGATCTTATTCTCAAATTCAGCCTACCTTGCTCCAGAGGAAAGATATTCTCAATTTTCAGTCATCGGTATTACTCCTAACAGCTTAATATGGTGGCCTTTTCGAAGTGTGGTGTGCTTGAAGTCGACCACATGCTGTTCAATCTTTTTCTCATATCCAACCTACCTCGCTTCAGAGTGGAGATATTTTCAATTTTGGGTTATCGGTTTTAATACCAACATATGGTGGCCTTTTCATTAGTTGATGTGTATGCACACGAACCCGGCAGGTTCAAATCAATTTCAAAATACAGCCTATCTCGTTCCATTCCAGTTCAAGAATATTATCATTTTTACGACATCGGCATAGCCTTCTCGATGTGTTGAGTGTATGAAGTCGAACACGTGCTGTTCGATCTTATTCTCAAATTCAGCCTACCTTGCTCCAAAGGAAACATTCTCAATTTTCAGTCATAGGTATTACTCCTGAAAGCTTTATATGGTGGCATTTCCATTAGTTAATGTGTATGCACACGAACACGGCAGGTTCAAATCAAATTCAAAATTCAGCCCATCTCGTTCCAGTTCAAAGATATAATCATTTATCGACTAGCTTCCAATAGTTCTCGATGTGCGGTGTGTTTGAAGTCGACCACATGCTGTTCAATCTTATCGAATTCAACCGACCTCGCTTCAGAGTGAAGATATTTTCAATTTTCAGTCAAATAAAATTCAAATTCCAGCCTATTTCGTTCCAGTTCAAGGATATTATCATTTTTACGACATCGGCATAGCCTTCTCGATGTGTTGTGTTCAAAAAAAAAATTTTAAAAAAAATTTCAAAAAAAAAATTTCAAAAAAAAAATTTTAAAAAAAATTTCTAAAAAAAATTAAAAAAAAAAAATTTTAAAAAAATTTCGAAAAAAAAAAAAAATTTCAAAAAAAAAAAAAATTTTCAAAAAAAAAATTAAAAAAAAAAAATTTTCAAAAAAAAAAATTCAAAAAAAAAAATTAAAAAAAAAAATTTTCAAAAAAAAATTTAAAAAAAAAAATTTCAGAAAAATTTTCAAAAAAAAAATTTCAAAAAAAGTTTCAAAAAAAAAAATTCAAAAAAAAAAATTTCAAAAAAAAAATTTTCAAAAAAAAAATTTAAAAAAAAATTTTTCAAAAAAAATTAAAAAAAAAAAAATTTCAAAAAAATTTTCAAAAAAAAAATTCAAAAAAAAAAAAATTCAAAAAAAAAAATAAAAAAAAAATTTTAAAAAAAAATTCGAAAAAAAAAATTTAAAAAAAAATTCTCAAAAAAATAAAATAAAAAAAAATTCAAAAAAAATAAAAAAAAAAATTTAAAAAAAATTTCAAAAAAAAAAATTTCCAAAAAAAAAATTTAAAAAAAAATAAAAAAAAAATAAAAAAAAATTTCGAAAAAAAAATTTCGAAAAAAAAATTGAAAAAAAAATTTAAAAAAAAAAAAAAAAAAAATTTCAGAAAAATTTTCAAAAAAAGTTTCAAAAAAAAAAATTCAAAAAAAAAATTTCAAAAAAAAATTAAAAAAAAATTTCAAAAAAATTTTCAAAAAAAAAATTTCAAAAAAAAAATTTAAAAAAAATTTCAAAAAAAAATTTTAAAAAAAATTTCGAAAAAAAAAATTAAAAAAAAAAATTTCAAAAAAATTCAAAAAAAAAAATTTCAAAAAAAAATAAAAAAAAAATTAAAAAAAAATTCGAAAAAAAAAATTAAAAAAAAAATTCTCAAAAAAATAAAATAAAAAAAAATTCAAAAAAAAAATTAAAAAAAATTTCAAAAAAATTTTCAAAAAAAAAAATTTAAAAAAAAATTCGAAAAAATTTCGAAAAAATTTTCGAAAAAAAAATTTAAAAAAAATTTCAAAAAAAATTTCAAAAAAAAAATTAAAAAAAAATTTCGAAAAAAAAATTTCAAAAAAAAAATTAAAAAAAAAAATTCAAAAAAATTTAAAAAAAAAAATTTCAGAAAAATTTTCAAAAAAAAAAATTTCAAAAAAAGTTTCAAAAAAAAAAATTCAAAAAAAAAATTTCAAAAAAAAATTAAAAAAAAATTTCAAAAAAATTTTCAAAAAAAAAATTTTACAAAAATTTTCAAAAAAAAAAATTTCAAAAAAAAAATTTTAAAAAAAATTTCGAAAAAAAAATTAAAAAAAAAAATTTCAAAAAAAATTTTCAAAAAAAAAATTCAAAAAAAATTTCAAAAAAAAAAATTCAAAAAAAAAAGTTTCAAAAAAAAAATAAAAAAAAAAATTTTAAAAAAATTTCAAAAAAAAAATTCAAAAAAAATTTCAAAAAAAAAATTTCAAAAAAATTTCGAAAAAATTTCGAAAAAATTTTCGAAAAAAAAATTTAAAAAAAATTTTAAAAAAAATTTTAAAAAAAAATTTCAGAAAAAAAAAAAAAATTTCAAAAAAAATAAAAAAAAAAAAAATTTCAGAAAAAAAAAAAATTTCAAAAAAATGAAAAAAAAATTAAAAAAAAAATTAAAAAAAAAATTTTAAAAAAAAATTGAAAAAAAAATTTTAAAAAAAATTTTCAAAAAAAATTAAAAAAAAAAAAATTCAGAAAAAATTTCAAAAAAAAAATTTCAAAAAAATTTTCAAAAAAAAAATTCAAAAAAAAAAAATTTCAAAAAAAAAATAAAAAAAAAAATTTTAAAAAAATTTCAAAAAAAAAATTCAAAAAAAAATAAAAAAAAAAAAATTCAAAAAAAAAATTAAAAAAAATTTCAAAAAAATTTTCAAAAAAAAAAATTTAAAAAAAAATTCGAAAAAATTTCGAAAAAATTTTCGAAAAAAAAATTTAAAAAAAATTTCAAAAAAAATTTCAAAAAAAAATTTAAAAAAAATTTCGAAAACAAAATTTAAAAAAAAAAATTTCAAAAAAAATTTTCAAAAAAAAAATTCAAAAAAAAAATTTCAAAAAAAAATAAAAAAAAAAATTTTAAAAAAATTTCAAAAAAAAAATTCAAAAAAAAATAAAAAAAAATTTCAAAAAAAAAATTTTAAAAAAATTTCAAAAAAATTTTCAAAAAAAAAATTTCAAAAAAATTTCGAAAAAATTTCGAAAAAATTTTCGAAAAAAAAATTTGAAAAAAATTTTAAAAAAAATTAAAAAAAAAAATTTCAGAAAAAAAAAAAAATTTCAAAAAAAAAAAAAAAAAAAAATTTCAGAAAAAAAAAAAATCAAAAAAATAAAAAAAAAAATTCAAAAAAAAATTTAAAAAAAAATTTAAAAAAAAAATTGAAAAAAAAAATTTAAAAAAAAAATTTTCAAAAAAAATAAAAAAAAAAAATTTCAAAAAAAAATAAAAAAAAAAATTTCAAAAAAATTTTCAAAAAAAAAATTCAAAAAAAAAAAAATTTCAAAAAAAAAATAAAAAAAAAAATTTTAAAAAAATTTCAAAAAAAAAATTCAAAAAAAAATAAAAAAAAAAATTTCAAAAAAAAAATTAAAAAAAAATTTCAAAAAAATTTTCAAAAAAAAAATTTAAAAAAAATTTCGAAAAAATTTCGAAAAAATTTTCGAAAAAAAAATTTAAAAAAAATTTCAAAAAAAATTTCAAAAAAAAAAAAAAATATCAAAAAAAAAATTTTAAAAAAATTTCAAAAAAATTTAAAAAAAAAAAAATTTCAAAAAAATTTTCAAAAAAAAAAATTTCAAAAAAAAAATTTTCAAAAAAAAAATTTTAAAAAAAATTTTTCAAAAAAAAATTGAAAGAAAAAAATTTCAAAAAAAAAATTAAAAAAAAAAATTTAAAAAAAATTTCAAAAAAAAAATTTTAAAAAAAATTTCGAAAAAAAAATTTTAAAAAAAATTCTCAAAAAAATAAAAAAAAAATTCTCAAAAAAATAAAAAAAAAAAATTTCAAAAATAAAAATTTCAAAAAAATTTTCAAAAAAAAAATTCAAAAAAAAAAAAAATTTCAAAAAAAAAATAAAAAAAAAAAAATTCAAAAAAAAAATTAAAAAAAATTTCAAAAAAATTTTCAAAAAAAAAAATTTAAAAAAAAATTCGAAAAAATTTCGAAAAAATTTTCGAAAAAAAAATTTAAAAAAAATTTCAAAAAAAAAAATTAAAAAAAAATTTCGAAAAAAAAATTTAAAAAAAAAAATTTCAAAAAAAATTTTCAAAAAAAAAATTCAAAAAAAAAATTTCAAAAAAAAATAAAAAAAAAAATTTTAAAAAAATTTCAAAAAAAAAATTCAAAAAAAAATAAAAAAAAATTTCAAAAAAAAAATTTAAAAAAAATTTCAAAAAAATTTTCAAAAAAAAAATTTAAAAAAAATTTCGAAAAAATTTCGAAAAAATTTTCGAAAAAAAAATTTAAAAAAAATTTCAAAAAAAATTTCAAAAAAAAAAATTTCAGAAAAAAAAAAAAATTTCAAAAAAAAAATTTTAAAAAAATTTCAAAAAAATTTTCAAAAAAAAAAATTTCAAAAAAATTTTCAAAAAAAAAAATTTCAAAAAAAAAATTTTCAAAAAAAAAATTTTCAAAAAAAAAATTTAAAAAAAAATTTTTCAAAAAAAAATTGAAAGAAAAAAATTTCAAAAAAAAAATTAAAAAAAAAAAATTTAAAAAAAATTTCAAAAAAAAAATTTTAAAAAAAATTTCGAAAAAAAAATTTTAAAAAAAATTCTCAAAAAAATTCTCAAAAAAATAAAAAAAAAAAATTTTCAAAAAAAAAAATTTCAAAAAAGTTTTCGAAAAAAAAATTTCAAAAAAAAAAATTTCCATAAAAAAAAATTTCAAAAAAATTTCAAAAAAAAATTCAAAAAAAAAATTCAAAAAAAAATAAAAAAAAAATTTCAAAAAAAAAATTTAAAAAAAAATTTTTCAAAAAAAAATTGAAAGAAAAAAATTTCAAAAAAAAAATTAAAAAAAAAAAATTTAAAAAAAATTTCAAAAAAAAAATTTTAAAAAAAATTTCGAAAAAAAAATTTTAAAAAAAATTCTCAAAAAAATAAAAAAAAAATTCTCAAAAAAATAAAAAAAAAAATTTTCAAAAAAAAAAATTTCAAAAAAGTTTTCGAAAAAAAAATTTCAAAAAAAAAAATTTCCATAAAAAAAAATTTCAAAAAAATTTCAAAAAAAAATTCAAAAAAAAAATTCAAAAAAAAATTAAAAAAAAATTTCAAAAAAAAAATTTAAAAAAAATTTCAAAAAAAATTTCAAAAAAATAAAAATAAAATAAAAAAAAAATTCAAAAAAAAAATTTAAAAAAAAATTTAAAAAAAATTTCAAAAAAAAAATTTCCAAAAAAATTTCAAAAAAAATTTCAAAAAAATTTTAAAAAAAAATTTTCAAAAAAAAAATTCAAAAAAAAAATTTTAAAAAAATTTCAAAAAAATTTCAAAAAAAAAATTCAAAAAAAAATAAAAAAAAAAATTTCAAAAAAAAAAATTAAAAAAAAAAATTTTCAAAAAAAAAATTTAAATAAAAAATTTTCAAAAAAAAATTAAAAAAAAAAAATTTTCAAAAAAAAAATTTCAAAAAAAAAAATTAAAAAAAAAATTTTCAAAAAAAAAATTAAAAAAAAAAATTTTCAAAAAAAAATTTTAGAAAAAAATTTTCAAAAAAAAAATTTTAAAAAAATTTCGAAAAAAAAAAAAAAATTTCGAAAAAAAAAATTAAAAAAAAAAAATTTTCAAAAAAAAAAATTTCAAAAAAAATTTCAAAAAAATTTTCAAAAAAAAAATTCAAAAAAAAAATTTCAAAAAAAATTTCAAAAAAATTTTCAAAAAAAAATTTCAAAAAAAAAAAATTAAAAAAAAAATTTTCAAAAAAAAAAAATTTCAAAAAAAAAAATTTCAAAAAAAAAATTTCCATAAAAAAAATTTTTAAAAAAATTGAAAAAAAAAATTTTAAAAAAATTTCGAAAAAAAAATTTTCAAAAAAAAAATTTCTAAAAAAATTTCAAAAAAATTTTCAAAAAAAAAATTTCAAAAAAAAAAATTAAAAAAAAAAATTTTCAAAAAAAAAATAAAAAAAAAAAATTTCAAAAAAAAATTTTAGAAAAAAATTTTCAAAAAATTTCGAAAAAAAAAAAAAATTTCAAAAAAAAAAAAAATTTTCAAAAAAAAAATTAAAAAAAAAAAATTTTCAAAAAAAAAAATTCAAAAAAAAAATTTCAAAAAAAAATTTAAAAAAAATTTCAAAAAAATTTTCAAAAAAAAAAATTTCAAAAAAAAAATTTAAAAAAAATTTCAAAAAAAAAATTTTAAAAAAAATTTCGAAAAAAAAAATTAAAAAAAAAAAATTTCAAAAAAATTCAAAAAAAAAATTTCAAAAAAAAATAAAAAAAAAATTAAAAAAAAATTCGAAAAAAAAAAGTTAAAAAAAAATTCTCAAAAAAATAAAATAAAAAAAAATTCAAAAAAAAAATAAAAAAAAAAATTTAAAAAAAATTTCGAAAAAAAAAATTTCCAAAAAAAAAATTTAAAAAAAAATAAAAAAAAATTAAAAAAAAATTTCGAAAAAAAAATTTTAAAAAAAAAATTTTCAAAAAAAAAAATTTCAAAAAAAATTTCAAAAAAATTTTCAAAAAAAAAATTTCAAAAAAAAAATTAAAAAAAAAAATTTCAAAAAAAAAAATAAAAAAAAAAATTTTCAAGAAAAAAATTAAAAAAAAAAATTTTCAAAAAAAAATTTTAGAAAAAAATTTTAAAAAAATTTCGAAAAAAAAAAAATTTCGAAAAAAAAAAAATTTTCAAAAAAAAAAATTTCAAAAAAAATTTCAAAAAAATTTTCAAAAAAAAAATTCAAAAAAAAAAATTTTAGAAAAAAATTTTAAAAAAAATTTCAAAAAAATTTTCAAAAAAAAAATTCAAAAAAAAAAATTTCAAAAAAAATTTCAAAAAAATTTTCAAAAAAAAAATTTCAAAAAAAAAAATTTAAAAAAAAAATTTCAAAAAAAAAATTAAAAAAAAAAATTTTAGAAAAAAATTTTCAAAAAAAAATTGAAAAAAAAAAAATTTCAAAAAAAATTTCAAAAAAAAAATTCAAAAAAAAAAATTTCAAAAAAAATTTCAAAAAAATTTTCAAAAAAAAAATTTCAAAAAAAAAAAAATAAAAAAAAAATTTTCAAAAAAAAAATTTCAAAAAAAATTTTCAAAAAAAAATTTTAGAAAAAAATTTTAAAAAAATTTCGAAAAAAAAAAAAATTTCGAAAAAAAAAAAATTTTCAAAAAAAAAAATTTCAAAAAAAATTTCAAAAAAATTTAAAAAAAAAAAATTTCAAAAAAAAAAAATTAAAAAAAAAATTTTCAAAAAAAAAATTTAAAAAAAAAATTTTAGAAAAAAATTTTCAAAAAAAAATTGTGCTGTTCGATCTTATTCTCAAATTCAGCCTACCTTGCTCCAGAGTAAAGATATTGTTCTATATGCTGGCCTTCTCGAAGTGTGGTGTGAATGAAGTCGACCACATGCTGTTCAATCTTATTATAAAATTCAACCACCTCGCTTCAGAGTGTAGATATTTTCAATTTTCAGTCATCGGTTTTACTCCTAACAGCTTTATAAGGTGGCCTTAAAATTCAAAATCCAGCCTATCTCGTTCTAGTTCAAGGATATTATCATTTTTACGACATCGGCATAGCCTTCTCGATGTTTTGTGTGTATGAAGTCGACCACATGCTGTTCAATCTTTTTCTCATATCCAACCTACCTCGCTTCAGAGTGGAGATATTTTCAATTTTGGGTTATCGGTTTTAATACCAACATATGGTGGCCTTTTCATTAGTTGATGTGTATGCACACGAACCCGGCAGGTTCAAATCAATTTCAAAATACAGCCTATCTCGTTCCATTCCAGTTCAAGAATATTATCATTTTTACGACATCGGCATAGCCTTCTCGATGTGTTGTGTGTATGAAGTCGAACACGTGCTGTTCGATCTTATTCTCAAATTCAGCCTACGTTGCTCCAGAGGAAACATATTCTCAATTTTCAGTCATCGGTATTACTCCTAAAAGCTTTATATGGTGGCCTTTCCATTAGTTAATGTGTATGCACACGAACACGGCAGGTTCAAATCAAATTCAAAATTCAGCCCATCTCGTTCCAGTTCAAAGATATTATCATTTATCGACTAGCTTCCAATAGTTCTCGATGTGCGGTGTGTTTGAAGTCGACCACATGCTGTTCAATCTTATCAAATTCAACCGACCTCGCTTCAGAGTGAAGATATTTTCAATTTTCAGTCAAATAAAATTCAAATTCCAGCCTATTTCGTTCCAGTTCAAGGATATTATCATTTTTACGACATCGGCATAGCCTTCTCGATGTGTTGTGTGTATGAAGTCGAACACGTGCTGTTCGATCTTATTATCAAATTCAGCCTACCTTGCTCCAGAGGAAAGATATTCTCAATTTTCAGTCATCGGTATTACAGCCTATCTCGTTCCAGTTCAAGAATATTATCATTTTTACGACATCGTCATGGCCTTCTCGATGTGTTGTGTGTATGAAGTCGAACACGTGCTGTTCGATCTTATTCTCAAATTCAGCCTACCTTGCTCCAGAGGAAAGATATTCTCAATTTTCAGTCATCGGTATTACTCCTAACAGCTTAATATGGTGGCCTTTTCGAAGTGTGGTGTGCTTGAAGTCGACCACATGCTGTTCAATCTTTTTCTCATATCCAACCTACCTCGCTTCAGAGTGGAGATATTTTCAATTTTGGGTTATCGGTTTTAATACCAACATATGGTGGCCTTTTCATTAGTTGATGTGTATGCACACGAACCCGGCAGGTTCAAATCAATTTCAAAATACAGCCTATCTCGTTCCATTCCAGTTCAAGAATATTATCATTTTTACGACATCGGCATAGCCTTCTCGATGTGTTGAGTGTATGAAGTCGAACACGTGCTGTTCGATCTTATTCTCAAATTCAGCCTACCTTGCTCCAAAGGAAACATTCTCAATTTTCAGTCATAGGTATTACTCCTGAAAGCTTTATATGGTGGCATTTCCATTAGTTAATGTGTATGCACACGAACACGGCAGGTTCAAATCAAATTCAAAATTCAGCCCATCTCGTTCCAGTTCAAAGATATAATCATTTATCGACTAGCTTCCAATAGTTCTCGATGTGCGGTGTGTTTGAAGTCGACCACATGCTGTTCAATCTTATCGAATTCAACCGACCTCGCTTCAGAGTGAAGATATTTTCAATTTTCAGTCAAATAAAATTCAAATTCCAGCCTATTTCGTTCCAGTTCAAGGATATTATCATTTTTACGACATCGGCATAGCCTTCTCGATGTGTTGTGTTCAAAAAAAAAATTTTAAAAAAAATTTCAAAAAAAAAATTTCAAAAAAAAAATTTTAAAAAAAATTTCGAAAAAAAATTAAAAAAAAAAAATTTTAAAAAAATTTCGAAAAAAAAAAAAAATTTCAAAAAAAAAAAAAATTTTCAAAAAAAAAATTAAAAAAAAAAAATTTTCAAAAAAAAAAATTCAAAAAAAAAAATTAAAAAAAAAAATTTTCAAAAAAAAATTTAAAAAAAAAAATTTCAGAAAAATTTTCAAAAAAAAAATTTCAAAAAAAGTTTCAAAAAAAAAAATTCAAAAAAAAAAATTTCAAAAAAAAAATTTTCAAAAAAAAAATTTAAAAAAAAATTTTTCAAAAAAAATTAAAAAAAAAAAAATTTCAAAAAAATTTTCAAAAAAAAAATTCAAAAAAAAAAAAATTCAAAAAAAAAAATAAAAAAAAAATTTTAAAAAAAAATTCGAAAAAAAAAATTTAAAAAAAAATTCTCAAAAAAATAAAATAAAAAAAAATTCAAAAAAAATAAAAAAAAAAATTTAAAAAAAATTTCAAAAAAAAAAATTTCCAAAAAAAAAATTTAAAAAAAAATAAAAAAAAAATAAAAAAAAATTTCGAAAAAAAAATTTCGAAAAAAAAATTGAAAAAAAAATTTAAAAAAAAAAAAAAAAAAAATTTCAGAAAAATTTTCAAAAAAAGTTTCAAAAAAAAAAATTCAAAAAAAAAATTTCAAAAAAAAATTAAAAAAAAATTTCAAAAAAATTTTCAAAAAAAAAATTTCAAAAAAAAAATTTAAAAAAAATTTCAAAAAAAAATTTTAAAAAAAATTTCGAAAAAAAAAATTAAAAAAAAAAATTTCAAAAAAATTCAAAAAAAAAAATTTCAAAAAAAAATAAAAAAAAAATTAAAAAAAAATTCGAAAAAAAAAATTAAAAAAAAAATTCTCAAAAAAATAAAATAAAAAAAAATTCAAAAAAAAAATTAAAAAAAATTTCAAAAAAATTTTCAAAAAAAAAAATTTAAAAAAAAATTCGAAAAAATTTCGAAAAAATTTTCGAAAAAAAAATTTAAAAAAAATTTCAAAAAAAATTTCAAAAAAAAAATTAAAAAAAAATTTCGAAAAAAAAATTTCAAAAAAAAAATTAAAAAAAAAAATTCAAAAAAATTTAAAAAAAAAAATTTCAGAAAAATTTTCAAAAAAAAAAATTTCAAAAAAAGTTTCAAAAAAAAAAATTCAAAAAAAAAATTTCAAAAAAAAATTAAAAAAAAATTTCAAAAAAATTTTCAAAAAAAAAATTTTACAAAAATTTTCAAAAAAAAAAATTTCAAAAAAAAAATTTTAAAAAAAATTTCGAAAAAAAAATTAAAAAAAAAAATTTCAAAAAAAATTTTCAAAAAAAAAATTCAAAAAAAATTTCAAAAAAAAAAATTCAAAAAAAAAAGTTTCAAAAAAAAAATAAAAAAAAAAATTTTAAAAAAATTTCAAAAAAAAAATTCAAAAAAAATTTCAAAAAAAAAATTTCAAAAAAATTTCGAAAAAATTTCGAAAAAATTTTCGAAAAAAAATTTTAAAAAAAATTTTCAAAAAAAATTAAAAAAAAAAAAATTCAGAAAAAATTTCAAAAAAAAAATTTCAAAAAAATTTTCAAAAAAAAAATTCAAAAAAAAAAAATTTCAAAAAAAAAATAAAAAAAAAAATTTTAAAAAAATTTCAAAAAAAAAATTCAAAAAAAAATAAAAAAAAAAAAATTCAAAAAAAAAATTAAAAAAAATTTCAAAAAAATTTTCAAAAAAAAAAATTTAAAAAAAAATTCGAAAAAATTTCGAAAAAATTTTCGAAAAAAAAATTTAAAAAAAATTTCAAAAAAAATTTCAAAAAAAAATTTAAAAAAAATTTCGAAAACAAAATTTAAAAAAAAAAATTTCAAAAAAAATTTTCAAAAAAAAAATTCAAAAAAAAAATTTCAAAAAAAAATAAAAAAAAAAATTTTAAAAAAATTTCAAAAAAAAAATTCAAAAAAAAATAAAAAAAAATTTCAAAAAAAAAATTTTAAAAAAATTTCAAAAAAATTTTCAAAAAAAAAATTTCAAAAAAATTTCGAAAAAATTTCGAAAAAATTTTCGAAAAAAAAATTTGAAAAAAATTTTAAAAAAAATTAAAAAAAAAAATTTCAGAAAAAAAAAAAAATTTCAAAAAAAAAAAAAAAAAAAAATTTCAGAAAAAAAAAAATCAAAAAAATAAAAAAAAAAATTCAAAAAAAAATTTAAAAAAAAATTTAAAAAAAAAATTGAAAAAAAAAATTTAAAAAAAAAATTTTCAAAAAAAATAAAAAAAAAAAATTTCAAAAAAAAATAAAAAAAAAAATTTCAAAAAAATTTTCAAAAAAAAAATTCAAAAAAAAAAAAATTTCAAAAAAAAAATAAAAAAAAAAATTTTAAAAAAATTTCAAAAAAAAAATTCAAAAAAAAATAAAAAAAAAAATTTCAAAAAAAAAATTAAAAAAAAAATTTCAAAAAAATTTTCAAAAAAAAAATTTAAAAAAAATTTCGAAAAAATTTCGAAAAAATTTTCGAAAAAAAAATTTAAAAAAAATTTCAAAAAAAATTTCAAAAAAAAAAAAAAATATCAAAAAAAAAATTTTAAAAAAATTTCAAAAAAATTTTAAAAAAAAAAAATTTCAAAAAAATTTTCAAAAAAAAAAATTTCAAAAAAAAAATTTTCAAAAAAAAAATTTTAAAAAAAATTTTTCAAAAAAAAATTGAAAGAAAAAAATTTCAAAAAAAAAATTAAAAAAAAAAATTTAAAAAAAATTTCAAAAAAAAAATTTTAAAAAAAATTTCGAAAAAAAAATTTTAAAAAAAATTCTCAAAAAAATAAAAAAAAAATTCTCAAAAAAATAAAAAAAAAAAATTTCAAAAATAAAAATTTCAAAAAAATTTTCAAAAAAAAAATTCAAAAAAAAAAAAAATTTCAAAAAAAAAATAAAAAAAAAAAAATTCAAAAAAAAAATTAAAAAAAATTTCAAAAAAATTTTCAAAAAAAAAAATTTAAAAAAAAATTCGAAAAAATTTCGAAAAAATTTTCGAAAAAAAAATTTAAAAAAAATTTCAAAAAAAAAAATTAAAAAAAAATTTCGAAAAAAAAATTTAAAAAAAAAAATTTCAAAAAAAATTTTCAAAAAAAAAATTCAAAAAAAAAATTTCAAAAAAAAATAAAAAAAAAAATTTTAAAAAAATTTCAAAAAAAAAATTCAAAAAAAAATAAAAAAAAATTTCAAAAAAAAAATTTAAAAAAAATTTCAAAAAAATTTTCAAAAAAAAAATTTAAAAAAAATTTCGAAAAAATTTCGAAAAAATTTTCGAAAAAAAAATTTAAAAAAAATTTCAAAAAAAATTTCAAAAAAAAAAATTTCAGAAAAAAAAAAAAATTTCAAAAAAAAAATTTTAAAAAAATTTCAAAAAAATTTTCAAAAAAAAAAATTTCAAAAAAATTTTCAAAAAAAAAAATTTCAAAAAAAAAATTTTCAAAAAAAAAAATTTCAAAAAAAAAATTTAAAAAAAAATTTTTCAAAAAAAAATTGAAAGAAAAAAATTTCAAAAAAAAAATTTAAAAAAAAAAATTTAAAAAAAATTTCAAAAAAAAAATTTTAAAAAAAATTTCGAAAAAAAAATTTTAAAAAAAATTCTCAAAAAAATTCTCAAAAAAATAAAAAAAAAAAATTTTCAAAAAAAAAAATTTCAAAAAAGTTTTCGAAAAAAAATAAGGTGGCCTTAAAATTCAAAATCCAGCCTATCTCGTTCTAGTTCAAGGATATTATCATTTTTACGACATCGGCATAGCCTTCTCGATGTTTTGTGTGTATGAAGTCGACCACATGCTGTTCAATCTTTTTCTCATATCCAACCTACCTCGCTTCAGAGTGGAGATATTTTCAATTTTGGGTTATCGGTTTTAATACCAACATATGGTGGCCTTTTCATTAGTTGATGTGTATGCACACGAACCCGGCAGGTTCAAATCAATTTCAAAATACAGCCTATCTCGTTCCATTCCAGTTCAAGAATATTATCATTTTTACGACATCGGCATAGCCTTCTCGATGTGTTGTGTGTATGAAGTCGAACACGTGCTGTTCGATCTTATTCTCAAATTCAGCCTACGTTGCTCCAGAGGAAACATATTCTCAATTTTCAGTCATCGGTATTACTCCTAAAAGCTTTATATGGTGGCCTTTCCATTAGTTAATGTGTATGCACACGAACACGGCAGGTTCAAATCAAATTCAAAATTCAGCCCATCTCGTTCCAGTTCAAAGATATTATCATTTATCGACTAGCTTCCAATAGTTCTCGATGTGCGGTGTGTTTGAAGTCGACCACATGCTGTTCAATCTTATCAAATTCAACCGACCTCGCTTCAGAGTGAAGATATTTTCAATTTTCAGTCAAATAAAATTCAAATTCCAGCCTATTTCGTTCCAGTTCAAGGATATTATCATTTTTACGACATCGGCATAGCCTTCTCGATGTGTTGTGTGTATGAAGTCGAACACGTGCTGTTCGATCTTATTATCAAATTCAGCCTACCTTGCTCCAGAGGAAAGATATTCTCAATTTTCAGTCATCGGTATTACAGCCTATCTCGTTCCAGTTCAAGAATATTATCATTTTTACGACATCGTCATGGCCTTCTCGATGTGTTGTGTGTATGAAGTCGAACACGTGCTGTTCGATCTTATTCTCAAATTCAGCCTACCTTGCTCCAGAGGAAAGATATTCTCAATTTTCAGTCATCGGTATTACTCCTAACAGCTTAATATGGTGGCCTTTTCGAAGTGTGGTGTGCTTGAAGTCGACCACATGCTGTTCAATCTTTTTCTCATATCCAACCTACCTCGCTTCAGAGTGGAGATATTTTCAATTTTGGGTTATCGGTTTTAATACCAACATATGGTGGCCTTTTCATTAGTTGATGTGTATGCACACGAACCCGGCAGGTTCAAATCAATTTCAAAATACAGCCTATCTCGTTCCATTCCAGTTCAAGAATATTATCATTTTTACGACATCGGCATAGCCTTCTCGATGTGTTGAGTGTATGAAGTCGAACACGTGCTGTTCGATCTTATTCTCAAATTCAGCCTACCTTGCTCCAAAGGAAACATTCTCAATTTTCAGTCATAGGTATTACTCCTGAAAGCTTTATATGGTGGCATTTCCATTAGTTAATGTGTATGCACACGAACACGGCAGGTTCAAATCAAATTCAAAATTCAGCCCATCTCGTTCCAGTTCAAAGATATAATCATTTATCGACTAGCTTCCAATAGTTCTCGATGTGCGGTGTGTTTGAAGTCGACCACATGCTGTTCAATCTTATCGAATTCAACCGACCTCGCTTCAGAGTGAAGATATTTTCAATTTTCAGTCAAATAAAATTCAAATTCCAGCCTATTTCGTTCCAGTTCAAGGATATTATCATTTTTACGACATCGGCATAGCCTTCTCGATGTGTTGTGTTCAAAAAAAAAATTTTAAAAAAAATTTCAAAAAAAAAATTTCAAAAAAAAAATTTTAAAAAAAATTTCGAAAAAAAATTAAAAAAAAAAAATTTTAAAAAAATTTCGAAAAAAAAAAAAAATTTCAAAAAAAAAAAAAATTTTCAAAAAAAAAATTAAAAAAAAAAAATTTTCAAAAAAAAAAATTCAAAAAAAAAAAAAATTTTCAAAAAAAAATTTAAAAAAAAAAATTTCAGAAAAATTTTCAAAAAAAAAATTTCAAAAAAAGTTTCAAAAAAAAAATTCAAAAAAAAAAATTTCAAAAAAAAAATTTTCAAAAAAAAAATTTAAAAAAAAATTTTTCAAAAAAAATTAAAAAAAAAAAAATTTCAAAAAAATTTTCAAAAAAAAAATTCAAAAAAAAAAAAATTCAAAAAAAAAAATAAAAAAAAAATTTTAAAAAAAAATTCGAAAAAAAAAATTTAAAAAAAAATTCTCAAAAAAATAAAATAAAAAAAAATTCAAAAAAAATAAAAAAAAAAATTTAAAAAAAATTTCAAAAAAAAAAATTTCCAAAAAAAAAATTTAAAAAAAAATAAAAAAAAAATAAAAAAAAATTTCGAAAAAAAAATTTCGAAAAAAAATTGAAAAAAAAATTTAAAAAAAAAAAAAAAAAAAATTTCAGAAAAATTTTCAAAAAAAGTTTCAAAAAAAAAAATTCAAAAAAAAAATTTCAAAAAAAAATTAAAAAAAAATTTCAAAAAAATTTTCAAAAAAAAAATTTCAAAAAAAAAATTTAAAAAAAATTTCAAAAAAAAATTTTAAAAAAAATTTCGAAAAAAAAAATTAAAAAAAAAAATTTCAAAAAAATTCAAAAAAAAAAATTTCAAAAAAAAATAAAAAAAAAATTAAAAAAAAATTCGAAAAAAAAAATTAAAAAAAAAATTCTCAAAAAAATAAAATAAAAAAAAATTCAAAAAAAAAATTAAAAAAAATTTCAAAAAAATTTTCAAAAAAAAAAATTTAAAAAAAAATTCGAAAAAATTTCGAAAAAATTTTCGAAAAAAAAATTTAAAAAAAATTTCAAAAAAAATTTCAAAAAAAAAATTAAAAAAAAATTTCGAAAAAAAAATTTCAAAAAAAAAATTAAAAAAAAAAATTCAAAAAAATTTAAAAAAAAAAATTTCAGAAAAATTTTCAAAAAAAAAAATTTCAAAAAAAGTTTCAAAAAAAAAAATTCAAAAAAAAAAATTCAAAAAAAAATTAAAAAAAAATTTCAAAAAAATTTTCAAAAAAAAAATTTTACAAAAATTTTCAAAAAAAAAAATTTCAAAAAAAAAATTTTAAAAAAAATTTCGAAAAAAAAATTAAAAAAAAAAATTTCAAAAAAAATTTTCAAAAAAAAAATTCAAAAAAAATTTCAAAAAAAAAAATTCAAAAAAAAAAGTTTCAAAAAAAAAATAAAAAAAAAAATTTTAAAAAAATTTCAAAAAAAAAATTCAAAAAAAATTTCAAAAAAAAAATTTCAAAAAAATTTCGAAAAAATTTCGAAAAAATTTTCGAAAAAAAAATTTAAAAAAAATTTTAAAAAAAATTTTAAAAAAAAATTTCAGAAAAAAAAAAAAATTTCAAAAAAAATAAAAAAAAAAAAAATTTCAGAAAAAAAAAAAATTTCAAAAAAATGAAAAAAAAATTAAAAAAAAAAATTAAAAAAAAAATTTTAAAAAAAAATTGAAAAAAAAATTTTAAAAAAAATTTTCAAAAAAAATTAAAAAAAAAAAAATTCAGAAAAAATTTCAAAAAAAAAATTTCAAAAAAATTTTCAAAAAAAAAATTCAAAAAAAAAAAATTTCAAAAAAAAAATAAAAAAAAAAATTTTAAAAAAATTTCAAAAAAAAAATTCAAAAAAAAATAAAAAAAAAAAAATTCAAAAAAAAAATTAAAAAAAATTTCAAAAAAATTTTCAAAAAAAAAAATTTAAAAAAAAATTCGAAAAAATTTCGAAAAAATTTTCGAAAAAAAAATTTAAAAAAAATTTCAAAAAAAATTTCAAAAAAAAATTTAAAAAAAATTTCGAAAACAAAATTTAAAAAAAAAAATTTCAAAAAAAATTTTCAAAAAAAAAATTCAAAAAAAAAATTTCAAAAAAAAATAAAAAAAAAAATTTTAAAAAAATTTCAAAAAAAAAATTCAAAAAAAAATAAAAAAAAATTTCAAAAAAAAAATTTTAAAAAAATTTCAAAAAAATTTTCAAAAAAAAAATTTCAAAAAAATTTCGAAAAAATTTCGAAAAAATTTTCGAAAAAAAAATTTGAAAAAAATTTTAAAAAAAATTAAAAAAAAAAATTTCAGAAAAAAAAAAAAATTTCAAAAAAAAAAAAAAAAAAAAATTTCAGAAAAAAAAAAATCAAAAAAATAAAAAAAAAAATTCAAAAAAAAATTTAAAAAAAAATTTAAAAAAAAAATTGAAAAAAAAAATTTAAAAAAAAAATTTTCAAAAAAAATAAAAAAAAAAAATTTCAAAAAAAAATAAAAAAAAAAATTTCAAAAAAATTTTCAAAAAAAAAATTCAAAAAAAAAAAAATTTCAAAAAAAAAATAAAAAAAAAAATTTTAAAAAAATTTCAAAAAAAAAATTCAAAAAAAAATAAAAAAAAAAATTTCAAAAAAAAAATTAAAAAAAAAATTTCAAAAAAATTTTCAAAAAAAAAATTTAAAAAAAATTTCGAAAAAATTTCGAAAAAATTTTCGAAAAAAAAATTTAAAAAAAATTTCAAAAAAAATTTCAAAAAAAAAAAAAAATATCAAAAAAAAAATTTTAAAAAAATTTCAAAAAAATTTTTAAAAAAAAAAATTTCAAAAAAATTTTCAAAAAAAAAAATTTCAAAAAAAAAATTTTCAAAAAAAAAATTTTAAAAAAAATTTTTCAAAAAAAAATTGAAAGAAAAAAATTTCAAAAAAAAAATTAAAAAAAAAAATTTAAAAAAAATTTCAAAAAAAAAATTTTAAAAAAAATTTCGAAAAAAAAATTTTAAAAAAAATTCTCAAAAAAATAAAAAAAAAATTCTCAAAAAAATAAAAAAAAAAAATTTCAAAAATAAAAATTTCAAAAAAATTTTCAAAAAAAAAATTCAAAAAAAAAAAAAATTTCAAAAAAAAAATAAAAAAAAAAAAATTCAAAAAAAAAATTAAAAAAAATTTCAAAAAAATTTTCAAAAAAAAAAATTTAAAAAAAAATTCGAAAAAATTTCGAAAAAATTTTCGAAAAAAAAATTTAAAAAAAATTTCAAAAAAAAAAATTAAAAAAAAATTTCGAAAAAAAAATTTAAAAAAAAAAATTTCAAAAAAAATTTTCAAAAAAAAAATTCAAAAAAAAAATTTCAAAAAAAAATAAAAAAAAAAATTTTAAAAAAATTTCAAAAAAAAAATTCAAAAAAAAATAAAAAAAAATTTAAAAAAAAAAATTTAAAAAAAATTTCAAAAAAATTTTCAAAAAAAAATTTAAAAAAAATTTCGAAAAAATTTCGAAAAAATTTTCGAAAAAAAAATTTAAAAAAAATTTCAAAAAAAATTTCAAAAAAAAAAATTTCAGAAAAAAAAAAAAATTTCAAAAAAAAAATTTTAAAAAAATTTCAAAAAAATTTTCAAAAAAAAAAATTTCAAAAAAATTTTCAAAAAAAAAAATTTCAAAAAAAAAATTTTCAAAAAAAAAAATTTCAAAAAAAAAATTTAAAAAAAAATTTTTCAAAAAAAAATTGAAAGAAAAAAATTTCAAAAAAAAAATTTAAAAAAAAAAATTTAAAAAAAATTTCAAAAAAAAAATTTTAAAAAAAATTTCGAAAAAAAAATTTTAAAAAAAATTCTCAAAAAAATTCTCAAAAAAATAAAAAAAAAAAATTTTCAAAAAAAAAAATTTCAAAAAAGTTTTCGAAAAAAAAATTTCAAAAAAAAAAATTTCCATAAAAAAAAATTTCAAAAAAATTTCAAAAAAAAATTCAAAAAAAAAATTCAAAAAAAAATAAAAAAAAAATTTCAAAAAAAAAATTTAAAAAAAAATTTTTCAAAAAAAAATTGAAAGAAAAAAATTTCAAAAAAAAAATTAAAAAAAAAAAATTTAAAAAAAATTTCAAAAAAAAAATTTTAAAAAAAATTTCGAAAAAAAAATTTTAAAAAAAATTCTCAAAAAAATAAAAAAAAAATTCTCAAAAAAATAAAAAAAAAAATTTTCAAAAAAAAAAATTTCAAAAAAGTTTTCGAAAAAAAAATTTCAAAAAAAAAAATTTCCATAAAAAAAAATTTCAAAAAAATTTCAAAAAAAAATTCAAAAAAAAAATTCAAAAAAAAATTAAAAAAAAATTTCAAAAAAAAAATTTAAAAAAAATTTCAAAAAAAATTTCAAAAAAATAAAAATAAAATAAAAAAAAAATTCAAAAAAAAAATTAAAAAAAAAATTTAAAAAAAATTTCAAAAAAAAAATTTCCAAAAAAATTTCAAAAAAAATTTCAAAAAAATTTTAAAAAAAAATTTTCAAAAAAAAAATTCAAAAAAAAAATTTTAAAAAAATTTCAAAAAAATTTCAAAAAAAAAATTCAAAAAAAAATAAAAAAAAAAATTTCAAAAAAAAAAATTAAAAAAAAAAATTTTCAAAAAAAAAATTTAAATAAAAAATTTTCAAAAAAAAATTAAAAAAAAAAAATTTTCAAAAAAAAAATTTCAAAAAAAAAAATTAAAAAAAAAATTTTCAAAAAAAAAATTAAAAAAAAAAATTTTCAAAAAAAAATTTTAGAAAAAAATTTTCAAAAAAAAAATTTTAAAAAAATTTCGAAAAAAAAAAAAAAATTTCGAAAAAAAAAATTAAAAAAAAAAAATTTTCAAAAAAAAAAATTTCAAAAAAAATTTCAAAAAAATTTTCAAAAAAAAAATTCAAAAAAAAAATTTCAAAAAAAATTTCAAAAAAATTTTCAAAAAAAAATTTCAAAAAAAAAAAATTAAAAAAAAAATTTTCAAAAAAAAAAAATTTCAAAAAAAAAAATTTCAAAAAAAAAATTTCCATAAAAAAAATTTTTAAAAAAATTGAAAAAAAAAATTTTAAAAAAATTTCGAAAAAAAAATTTTCAAAAAAAAAAATTTCTAAAAAAATTTCAAAAAAATTTTCAAAAAAAAAATTTCAAAAAAAAAAATTAAAAAAAAAAATTTTCAAAAAAAAAATAAAAAAAAAAAATTTCAAAAAAAAATTTTAGAAAAAAATTTTCAAAAAATTTCGAAAAAAAAAAAAAATTTCAAAAAAAAAAAAAATTTTCAAAAAAAAAATTAAAAAAAAAAAATTTTCAAAAAAAAAAATTCAAAAAAAAAATTTCAAAAAAAAATTAAAAAAAAATTTCAAAAAAATTTTCAAAAAAAAAAATTTCAAAAAAAAAATTTAAAAAAAATTTCAAAAAAAAAATTTTAAAAAAAATTTCGAAAAAAAAAATAAAAAAAAAAAAATTTCAAAAAAATTCAAAAAAAAAAAATTTCAAAAAAAAATAAAAAAAAAATTAAAAAAAAATTCGAAAAAAAAAAGTTAAAAAAAAATTCTCAAAAAAATAAAATAAAAAAAAATTCAAAAAAAAAAATAAAAAAAAAAATTTAAAAAAAATTTCGAAAAAAAAAATTTCCAAAAAAAAAATTTAAAAAAAAATAAAAAAAAATTAAAAAAAAATTTCGAAAAAAAAATTTTAAAAAAAAAATTTTCAAAAAAAAAAATTTCAAAAAAAATTTCAAAAAAATTTTCAAAAAAAAAATTTCAAAAAAAAAATTAAAAAAAAAAATTTCAAAAAAAAAAATAAAAAAAAAAATTTTCAAGAAAAAAATTAAAAAAAAAAATTTTCAAAAAAAAATTTTAGAAAAAAATTTTAAAAAAATTTCGAAAAAAAAAAAATTTCGAAAAAAAAAAAATTTTCAAAAAAAAAAATTTCAAAAAAAATTTCAAAAAAATTTTCAAAAAAAAAATTCAAAAAAAAAAATTTTAGAAAAAAATTTTAAAAAAAATTTCAAAAAAATTTTCAAAAAAAAAATTCAAAAAAAAAAATTTCAAAAAAAATTTCAAAAAAATTTTCAAAAAAAAATTGAAAAAAAAAAAATTTCAAAAAAAATTTCAAAAAAAAAATTCAAAAAAAAAAATTTCAAAAAAAATTTCAAAAAAATTTTCAAAAAAAAAATTTCAAAAAAAAAAAATAAAAAAAAAATTTTCAAAAAAAAAATTTAAAAAAAAATTTTCAAAAAAAAATTTTAGAAAAAAATTTTAAAAAAATTTCGAAAAAAAAAAAAATTTCGAAAAAAAAAAAATTTTCAAAAAAAAAAATTTCAAAAAAAATTTCAAAAAAATTTAAAAAAAAAAAATTTCAAAAAAAAAAATTAAAAAAAAAATTTTCAAAAAAAAAATTTAAAAAAAAAATTTTAGAAAAAAATTTTCAAAAAAAAATTGTGCTGTTCGATCTTATTCTCAAATTCAGCCTACCTTGCTCCAGAGTAAAGATATTGTTCTATATGCTGGCCTTCTCGAAGTGTGGTGTGAATGAAGTCGACCACATGCTGTTCAATCTTATTATAAAATTCAACCACCTCGCTTCAGCCTTAAAATTCAAAATCCAGCCTATCTCGTTCTAGTTCAAGGATATTATCATTTTTACGACATCGGCATAGCCTTCTCGATGTTTTGTGTGTATGAAGTCGACCACATGCTGTTCAATCTTTTTCTCATATCCAACCTACCTCGCTTCAGAGTGGAGATATTTTCAATTTTGGGTTATCGGTTTTAATACCAACATATGGTGGCCTTTTCATTAGTTGATGTGTATGCACACGAACCCGGCAGGTTCAAATCAATTTCAAAATACAGCCTATCTCGTTCCATTCCAGTTCAAGAATATTATCATTTTTACGACATCGGCATAGCCTTCTCGATGTGTTGTGTGTATGAAGTCGAACACGTGCTGTTCGATCTTATTCTCAAATTCAGCCTACGTTGCTCCAGAGGAAACATATTCTCAATTTTCAGTCATCGGTATTACTCCTAAAAGCTTTATATGGTGGCCTTTCCATTAGTTAATGTGTATGCACACGAACACGGCAGGTTCAAATCAAATTCAAAATTCAGCCCATCTCGTTCCAGTTCAAAGATATTATCATTTATCGACTAGCTTCCAATAGTTCTCGATGTGCGGTGTGTTTGAAGTCGACCACATGCTGTTCAATCTTATCAAATTCAACCGACCTCGCTTCAGAGTGAAGATATTTTCAATTTTCAGTCAAATAAAATTCAAATTCCAGCCTATTTCGTTCCAGTTCAAGGATATTATCATTTTTACGACATCGGCATAGCCTTCTCGATGTGTTGTGTGTATGAAGTCGAACACGTGCTGTTCGATCTTATTATCAAATTCAGCCTACCTTGCTCCAGAGGAAAGATATTCTCAATTTTCAGTCATCGGTATTACAGCCTATCTCGTTCCAGTTCAAGAATATTATCATTTTTACGACATCGTCATGGCCTTCTCGATGTGTTGTGTGTATGAAGTCGAACACGTGCTGTTCGATCTTATTCTCAAATTCAGCCTACCTTGCTCCAGAGGAAAGATATTCTCAATTTTCAGTCATCGGTATTACTCCTAACAGCTTAATATGGTGGCCTTTTCGAAGTGTGGTGTGCTTGAAGTCGACCACATGCTGTTCAATCTTTTTCTCATATCCAACCTACCTCGCTTCAGAGTGGAGATATTTTCAATTTTGGGTTATCGGTTTTAATACCAACATATGGTGGCCTTTTCATTAGTTAATTTAAAAAAAAAAATTTCAAAAAAAATTTTCAAAAAAAAAATTCAAAAAAAAAATTTCAAAAAAAAATAAAAAAAAAAATTTTAAAAAAATTTCAAAAAAAAAATTCAAAAAAAAATAAAAAAAAATTTCAAAAAAAAAATTTAAAAAAAATTTCAAAAAAATTTTCAAAAAAAAAATTTAAAAAAAATTTCGAAAAAATTTCGAAAAAATTTTCGAAAAAAAAATTTAAAAAAAATTTCAAAAAAAATTTCAAAAAAAAAAATTTCAGAAAAAAAAAAAAATTTCAAAAA
>OX101824.2:28660414-28707914 GCA_944452925.2 Chrysolina oricalcia
TTTCAAAAAAAAAAAAATTTTCAAAAAAAAAATTTAAAAAAAAAATTTTCAAAAAAAAAAAATTTCAAAAAAGTTTTCGAAAAAAAAATTTCAAAAAAAAAAATTTCCATAAAAAAAAATTTCAAAAAAAATTCAAAAAAAAAATTCAAAAAAAAAATTCAAAAAAAAAAAAAAATTTCAAAAAAAAAATTTAAAAAAAAAATTAAAAAAAAATTTCAAAAAAAAAATTTCCAAAAAAATTTTAAAAAAATTAAAAAAAAAAATTTAAAAAAAATTTCGAAAAAAAAAAAAAAAATTCGAAAAAAAAAAAATATCGAAAAAAAAAAATTTTCAAAAAAAAAATTAAAAAAAAAAATTTTCAAAAAAAAAAATTTCAAAAAAGTTTCCAAAAAAAAAATTTCAAAAAAAAAAAATTCCATAAAAAAAAATTTCAAAAAAAATTTCAAAAAAATTTTCAAAAAAAAATTTCAAAAAAAAATTTTCAAAAAAAAAATTCAAAAAAAGAATTTTAAAAAAATTTCAAAAAAATTTCAAAAAAAAAATTCAAAAAAAAATAAAAAAAAAATTTAAAAAAAAAAAATTTCAAAAAAAATTTCAAAAAAATTTTCAAAAAAAAATTTAAAAAAAAAATTTTCAAAAAAAAAATTCAAAAAAAGAATTTTAAAAAAATTTCAAAAAAATTTCAAAAAAAAAATTCAAAAAAAAATAAAAAAAAAATTTCAAAAAAAAAAATTAAAAAAAAAATTTTCAAAAAAAAAATTTAAATAAAAAATTTTCAAAAAAAAATAAAAAAAAAAAATTTTCAAAAAAAAAATTTCAAAAAAAAAAATTTAAAAAAAAAATTTTCAAAAAAAAAATTAAAAAAAAAAATTTTCAAAAAAAAATTTTAGAAAAAAATTTTCAAAAAAAAAAATTTAAAAAAATTTCGAAAAAAAAAAAAATTCGAAAAAAAAAATTAAAAAAAAAAATTTTCAAAAAAAAAAATTTCAAAAAAGTTTTCGAAAAAAAAATTACAAAAAAAAAATTTAAAAAAAAAATTTCCATAAAAAAATTTTTAAAAAAATTGAAAAAAAAAAATTTTAAAAAAAATTCTCAAAAAAATAAAAAAAAATTCCCAAAAAAATAAAAAAAAAATAAAAAAAAAAATTTCAAAAAAAAAAATTTCAAAAAAATTTTCAAAAAAAAAATTCAAAAAAAAATAAAAAAAAAAATTTCAAAAAAAAATTTAAAAAAAATTTCAAAAAAAATTTCAAAAAAATAAAAATAAAATAAAAAAAAAAATTCAAAAAAAAAATTAAAAAAAAAATTTAAAAAAAAATTCAAAAAAAAAATTTCCAAAAAAATTTTAAAAAAATTAAAAAAAAAATTAAAAAAAAATGTCAAAAAAAAAATTTAAAAAAAAAAATTTCAAAAAAAAAATTTCAAAAAAGTTTTCGAAAAAAAAATTTCAAAAAAAAAATTTCCTAAAAAAAATTTTTAAAAAAATTGAAAAAAAAAATTAAAAAAAAATTTCGAAAAAAAAATTTTCAAAAAAAATTTCAAAAAAATTTTCAAAAAAAAAATTTCAAAAAAAAAATTAAAAAAAAAAATTTTCAAAAAAAAAAAATTTCAAAAAAAAAAATTTCAAAAAAAAAATTTCCATAAAAAAAATTTTTAAAAAAATTGAAAAAAAAAATTTAAAAAAAATTTCGAAAAAAAAATTTTCAAAAAAAAAAATTTCAAAAAAATTTTCAAAAAAAAAATTTCAAAAAAAAAATTAAAAAAAAAAATTTTCAAAAAAAAAATAAAAAAAAAAAATTTCAAAAAAAAATTTTAGAAAAAAATTTTCAAAAAAAAAATTTTAAAAAAATTTCGAAAAAAAAAAAAATTTCGAAAAAAAAAAAATTTTCAAAAAAAAAATTAAAAAAAAAAAATTTTCAAAAAAAAAAATTCAAAAAAAAAATTTCCATAAAAAAAAATTTCAAAAAAATTTCAAAAAAAAAAATCAAAAAAAATAAAAAAAAAATTAAAAAAAAATTTCGAAAAAAAAATTTCAAAAAAAAAATTAAAAAAAAAAATTCAAAAAAATTTAAAAAAAAAAATTTCAGAAAAATTTTCAAAAAAAAAAATTTCAAAAAAAAAATTTTAAAAAAAATTTCGAAAAAAAAATTTAAAAAAAAAAATTTCAAAAAAAATTTTCAAAAAAAAAATTCAAAAAAAATTTCAAAAAAAAAAATTAAAAAAAAAAAGTTTCAAAAAAAAAATAAAAAAAAAAATTTTAAAAAAATTTCAAAAAAAAAATTCAAAAAAAATTTCAAAAAAAAAATTTCAAAAAAATTTCGAAAAAATTTCGAAAAAATTTTCGAAAAAAAAATTTAAAAAAAATTTTAAAAAAAATTAAAAAAAAAAATTTCAGAAAAAAAAAAAAAATTTCAAAAAAAATTAAAAAAAAAAAAATTTCAAAAAAATGAAAAAAAAATTAAAAAAAAAATTAAAAAAAAAATTTTAAAAAAAAATTGAAAAAAAAAATTAAAAAAAAAATTTTCAAAAAAAATTAAAAAAAAAAAATTCAGAAAAAATTTCAAAAAAAAAATTTCAAAAAAATTTTCAAAAAAAAAATTCAAAAAAAAAAAAATTTCAAAAAAAAAATAAAAAAAAAATTTTAAAAAAATTTCAAAAAAAAAATTCAAAAAAAAATAAAAAAAAAAAAATTCAAAAAAAAAATTAAAAAAAATTTCAAAAAAATTTTCAAAAAAAAAAATTTAAAAAAAAATTCGAAAAAATTTCGAAAAAATTTTCGAAAAAAAAATTTAAAAAAAATTTCAAAAAAAATTTCAAAAAAAAAATTAAAAAAAAATTTCGAAAAAAAAATTTCAAAAAAAAAATTTCAAAAAAAATTTTCAAAAAAAAAATTCAAAAAAAAAATTTCAAAAAAAAATAAAAAAAAAAATTTCAAAAAAATTTCAAAAAAAAAATTCAAAAAAAAATAAAAAAAAATTTCAAAAAAAAAATTTAAAAAAAATTTCAAAAAAATTTTCAAAAAAAAAATTTCAAAAAAATTTCGAAAAAATTTCGAAAAAATTTTCGAAAAAAAAATTTGAAAAAAATTTAAAAAAAAATTAAAAAAAAAAATTTCAGAAAAAAAAAAATTTCAAAAAAAAAAAAAAAAAAAAATTTCAGAAAAAAAAAAATCAAAAAAATAAAAAAAAAAATTCAAAAAAAAATTTAAAAAAAAATTTAAAAAAAAAATTGAAAAAAAAAATTTAAAAAAAAAATTTTCAAAAAAAATAAAAAAAAAAAATTTCAAAAAAAAATAAAAAAAAAAAATTTCAAAAAAATTTTCAAAAAAAAAATTCAAAAAAAAAAAAATTTCAAAAAAAAAATAAAAAAAAAAATTTTAAAAAAATTTCAAAAAAAAAATTCAAAAAAAAATAAAAAAAAAAATTTCAAAAAAAAAATTAAAAAAAAATTTCAAAAAAATTTTCAAAAAAAAAATTTCGAAAAAATTTCGAAAAAATTTTCGAAAAAAAAATTTAAAAAAAATTTCAAAAAAAATTTCAAAAAAAATTTCAAAAAAAAAAATTTCAGAAAAAAAAAAAAAATTTCAAAAAAAAAATTTCAAAAAAATTTTCAAAAAAAAAAATTTCAAAAAAAAAATTTTCAAAAAAAAAATTTAAAAAAAAATTTTTCAAAAAAAAATTGAAAGAAAAAAATTTCAAAAAAAAAATTAAAAAAAAAAAATTTAAAAAAAATTTCAAAAAAAAAATTTTAAAAAAAATTTCGAAAAAAAAATTTTAAAAAAAATTCTCAAAAAAATAAAAAAAAAATTCTCAAAAAAATAAAAAAAAAAAATTTCAAAAATAAAAATTTCAAAAAAATTTTCAAAAAAAAAATTCAAAAAAAAAAAAATTTCAAAAAAAAAATAAAAAAAAAATTTCAAAAAAGTTTTCGAAAAAAAAATTTCAAAAAAAAAATTTTCCATAAAAAAAAATTTCAAAAAAATTTCAAAAAAAAATTCAAAAAAAAATAAAAAAAAAAATTTCAAAAAAAAAATTTAAAAAAAATTTCAAAAAAAATTTCAAAAAAATAAAAAAAAAATAAAAAAAAAAATTAAAAAAAAAAATTAAAAAAAAAATTTTCAAAAAAAAAAATTTCAAAAAAATTTCAAAAAAATTTTCAAAAAAAAAATTTCAAAAAAAAAAAATTAAAAAAAAAAATTTTCAAAAAAAAAATTTAAAAAAAAAATTTTCAAAAAAAAATTAAAAAAAAAAATTTTTCAAAAAAAAAAAATTTCAAAAAAAAAAAATTTTTCAAAAAAAAAATTAAAAAAAAAAAATTTTCAAAAAAAAAAAATTTCAAAAAAGTTTTCGAAAAAAAAATTTCAAAAAAAAAAATTTCCATAAAAAAAAAATTTCAAAAAAAATTCAAAAAAAAAATTCAAAAAAAAAATTCAAAAAAAAATAAAAAAAAAAATTTCAAAAAAAAAATTAAAAAAAAAATTTAAAAAAAATTTCAAAAAAAAAATTTCCAAAAAAATTTTAAAAAAATTTAAAAAAAAAATTTTAAAAAAATGTCGAAAAAAAAACTAAAAAAAAAAAATTTCAAAAAAAAAATTTCAAAAAAATTTTCAAAAAAAAAAATTCAAAAAAAAAAATTTCAAAAAAAATTTCAAAAAAATTTTCAAAAAAAAAATTTCAAAAAAATTTCGAAAAAATTTTCGAAAAAAAAATTTGAAAAAAAAATTTGAAAAAAATTTTAAAAAAAATTAAAAAAAAAAATTTCAGAAAAAAAAAAAAATTTCAGAAAAATTTTCAAAAAAAGTTTCAAAAAAAAAAATTCAAAAAAAAAATTTCAAAAAAAAATTTAAAAAAAATTTCAAAAAAATTTTCAAAAAAAAAAATTTCAAAAAAAAAATTTAAAAAAAATTTCAAAAAAAAATTTAAAAAAAAATTTCGAAAAAAAAAATTAAAAAAAAAAAAATTCAAAAAAATTCAAAAAAAAAAATTTCAAAAAAAAATAAAAAAAAAATTCGAAAAAAAAAATTTAAAAAAAAATTCTCAAAAAAATAAAATAAAAAAAAATTCAAAAAAAAAATAAAAAAAAAAATTTAAAAAAAATTTCGAAAAAAAAAATTTCCAAAAAAAAAATTTAAAAAAAAATAAAAAAAAAATTAAAAAAAAATTTCGAAAAAAAAATTTCAAAAAAAAAATTAAAAAAAAAAATTCAAAAAAATTTAAAAAAAAAAATTTCAGAAAAATTTTCAAAAAAAAAAATTTCAAAAAAAAAATTTTAAAAAAAATTTCGAAAAAAAAATTAAAAAAAAAAAATTTCAAAAAAAATTTTCAAAAAAAAAATTCAAAAAAAAATTCAAAAAAAAAAATTCAAAAAAAAAAGTTTCAAAAAAAAATTTTAAAAAAATTTCAAAAAAAAAATTCAAAAAAAATTTCAAAAAAAAAATTTCAAAAAAAAAATTTCAAAAAAATTTCGAAAAAATTTCGAAAAAATTTTCGAAAAAAAAATTTAAAAAAAATTTTAAAAAAAATTTAAAAAAAAAATTTCAGAAAAAAAAAAAAATTTCAAAAAAAATAAAAAAAAAAAAAATTTCAAAAAAATGAAAAAAAAATTAAAAAAAAAATTTAAAAAAAAATTTAAAAAAAAAATTGAAAAAAAAAATTTAAAAAAAAATTTTCAAAAAAAATAAAAAAAAAAAAAATTCAGAAAAAATTTCAAAAAAAAAATTTCAAAAAAATTTTCAAAAAAAAAATTCAAAAAAAAAAAAATTTCAAAAAAAAAAAAAAAAAAAAAAATTTAAAAAAATTTCAAAAAAAAAATTCAAAAAAAAATAAAAAAAAAAAATTCAAAAAAAAAATTAAAAAAAATTTCAAAAAAATTTTCAAAAAAAAAAATTTAAAAAAAAATTCGAAAAAATTTCGAAAAAATTTTCGAAAAAAAAATTAAAAAAAAATTTCAAAAAAAATTTCAAAAAAAAAAATTAAAAAAAAATTTCGAAAAAAAAATTTAAAAAAAAAAATTTCAAAAAAAATTTTCAAAAAAAAAATTCAAAAAAAAAATTTCAAAAAAAAATAAAAAAAAAAATTTTAAAAAAATTTCAAAAAAAAAATTCAAAAAAAAATAAAAAAAAATTTCAAAAAAAAAATTTAAAAAAAATTTCAAAAAAATTTTCAAAAAAAAAATTTAAAAAAAATTTCGAAAAAATTTCGAAAAAATTTTCGAAAAAAAAATTTAAAAAAAATTTCAAAAAAAATTTCAAAAAAAAAAATTTCAGAAAAAAAAAAAAATTTCAAAAAAAAAATTTTAAAAAAATTTCAAAAAAATTTTCAAAAAAAAAAATTTCAAAAAAATTTTCAAAAAAAAAAATTTCAAAAAAAAAATTTTCAAAAAAAAAATTTTCAAAAAAAAAATTTAAAAAAAAATTTTTCAAAAAAAATTGAAAGAAAAAAATTTCAAAAAAAAAATTTAAAAAAAAAATTTAAAAAAAATTTCAAAAAAAAAATTTTAAAAAAAATTTCGAAAAAAAAATTTTAAAAAAAATTCTCAAAAAAATTCTCAAAAAAATAAAAAAAAAAAATTTTCAAAAAAAAAAATTTCAAAAAAGTTTTCGAAAAAAAAATTTCAAAAAAAAAAATTTCCATAAAAAAAAATTTCAAAAAAATTTCAAAAAAAAATTCAAAAAAAAAATTCAAAAAAAAATAAAAAAAAAATTTCAAAAAAAAAATTTAAAAAAAAATTTTTCAAAAAAAAATTGAAAGAAAAAAATTTCAAAAAAAAAATTAAAAAAAAAAAATTTAAAAAAAATTTCAAAAAAAAAATTTTAAAAAAAATTTCGAAAAAAAAATTTTAAAAAAAATTCTCAAAAAAATAAAAAAAAAATTCTCAAAAAAATAAAAAAAAAAATTTTCAAAAAAAAAAATTTCAAAAAAGTTTTCGAAAAAAAAATTTCAAAAAAAAATTCAAAAAAAAAATTCAAAAAAAAATTTAAAAAAAATTTCAAAAAAAAAATTTAAAAAAAATTTCAAAAAAAATTTCAAAAAAATAAAAATAAAATAAAAAAAAAATTCAAAAAAAAAATTAAAAAAAAAATTTAAAAAAAATTTCAAAAAAAAAATTTCCAAAAAAATTTCAAAAAAAATTTCAAAAAAATTTTAAAAAAAAATTTTCAAAAAAAAAATTCAAAAAAAAAATTTTAAAAAAATTTCAAAAAAATTTCAAAAAAAAAATTCAAAAAAAAATAAAAAAAAAAATTTCAAAAAAAAAAATTAAAAAAAAAAATTTTCAAAAAAAAAATTTAAATAAAAAATTTTCAAAAAAAAATTAAAAAAAAAAAATTTTCAAAAAAAAAATTTCAAAAAAAAAAATTAAAAAAAAAATTTTCAAAAAAAAAATTAAAAAAAAAAATTTTCAAAAAAAAATTTTAGAAAAAAATTTTCAAAAAAAAAATTTTAAAAAAATTTCGAAAAAAAAAAAAAAAATTCGAAAAAAAAAATTAAAAAAAAAAAATTTTCAAAAAAAAAAATTTCAAAAAAAATTTCAAAAAAATTTTCAAAAAAAAAATTCAAAAAAAAAATTTCAAAAAAAATTTCAAAAAAATTTTCAAAAAAAAATTTCAAAAAAAAAAATTAAAAAAAAAATTTTCAAAAAAAAAAAATTTCAAAAAAAAAAAAAAATTTCAAAAAAAATAAAAAAAAAAAAAATTTCAAAAAAATGAAAAAAAAATTAAAAAAAAAATTAAAAAAAAAATTTTAAAAAAAAATTGAAAAAAAAAATTAAAAAAAAATTTTTCAAAAAAAATTAAAAAAAAAAAATTCAGAAAAAATTTCAAAAAAAAAATTTCAAAAAAATTTTCAAAAAAAAAATTCAAAAAAAAAAAAATTTCAAAAAAAAAATAAAAAAAAAATTTTAAAAAAATTTCAAAAAAAAAATTCAAAAAAAAATAAAAAAAAAAAAATTCAAAAAAAAAATTAAAAAAAATTTCAAAAAAATTTTCAAAAAAAAAAATTTAAAAAAAAATTCGAAAAAATTTCGAAAAAATTTTCGAAAAAAAAATTTAAAAAAAATTTCAAAAAAAATTTCAAAAAAAAAATTAAAAAAAAATTTCGAAAAAAAAATTTCAAAAAAAAAATTTCAAAAAAAATTTTCAAAAAAAAAATTCAAAAAAAAAATTTCAAAAAAAAATAAAAAAAAAAATTTTAAAAAAATTTCAAAAAAAAAATTCAAAAAAAAATAAAAAAAAATTTCAAAAAAAAAATTTAAAAAAAATTTCAAAAAAATTTTCAAAAAAAAAATTTCAAAAAAATTTCGAAAAAATTTCGAAAAAATTTTCGAAAAAAAAATTTGAAAAAAATTAAAAAAAAAATTAAAAAAAAAAATTTCAGAAAAAAAAAATTTCAAAAAAAAAAAAAAAAAAAAATTTCAGAAAAAAAAAAAATCAAAAAAATAAAAAAAAAAATTCAAAAAAAAATTTAAAAAAAAATTTAAAAAAAAAATTGAAAAAAAAAATTTAAAAAAAAAATTTTCAAAAAAAATAAAAAAAAAAAATTTCAAAAAAAAATAAAAAAAAAAAATTTCAAAAAAATTTTCAAAAAAAAAATTCAAAAAAAAAAAAATTTCAAAAAAAAAATAAAAAAAAAAATTTTAAAAAAATTTCAAAAAAAAAATTCAAAAAAAAATAAAAAAAAAAATTTCAAAAAAAAAATTAAAAAAAAATTTCAAAAAAATTTTCAAAAAAAAAATTTCGAAAAAATTTCGAAAAAATTTTCGAAAAAAAAATTTAAAAAAAATTTCAAAAAAAATTTCAAAAAAAATTTCAAAAAAAAAAATTTCAGAAAAAAAAAAAAAATTTCAAAAAAAAAATTTCAAAAAAATTTTCAAAAAAAAAAATTTCAAAAAAAAAATTTTCAAAAAAAAAATTTAAAAAAAAATTTTTCAAAAAAAAATTGAAAGAAAAAAATTTCAAAAAAAAAATTAAAAAAAAAAAATTTAAAAAAAATTTCAAAAAAAAAATTTTAAAAAAAATTTCGAAAAAAAAATTTTAAAAAAAATTCTCAAAAAAATAAAAAAAAAATTCTCAAAAAAATAAAAAAAAAAAATTTCAAAAATAAAAATTTCAAAAAAATTTTCAAAAAAAAAATTCAAAAAAAAAAAAATTTCAAAAAAAAAATAAAAAAAAAATTTCAAAAAAGTTTTCGAAAAAAAAATTTCAAAAAAAAAATTTTCCATAAAAAAAAATTTCAAAAAAATTTCAAAAAAAAATTCAAAAAAAAATAAAAAAAAAAATTTCAAAAAAAAAATTTAAAAAAAATTTCAAAAAAAATTTCAAAAAAATAAAAAAAAAATAAAAAAAAAAATTAAAAAAAAAAATTAAAAAAAAAATTTTCAAAAAAAAAAATTTCAAAAAAATTTCAAAAAAATTTTCAAAAAAAAAATTTCAAAAAAAAAAAATTTAAAAAAAAAATTTTCAAAAAAAAAATTTAAAAAAAAAATTTTCAAAAAAAAATTAAAAAAAAAAATTTTTCAAAAAAAAAAAATTTCAAAAAAAAAAAATTTTTCAAAAAAAAAATTAAAAAAAAAAAATTTTCAAAAAAAAAAAATTTCAAAAAAGTTTTCGAAAAAAAAATTTCAAAAAAAAAAATTTCCATAAAAAAAAAATTTCAAAAAAAATTCAAAAAAAAAATTCAAAAAAAAAATTCAAAAAAAAATAAAAAAAAAAATTTCAAAAAAAAAATTAAAAAAAAAATTTAAAAAAAATTTCAAAAAAAAAATTTCCAAAAAAATTTTAAAAAAATTTAAAAAAAAAATTTTAAAAAAATGTCGAAAAAAAAACTAAAAAAAAAAAATTTCAAAAAAAAAATTTCAAAAAAATTTTCAAAAAAAAAAATTCAAAAAAAAAAATTTCAAAAAAAATTTCAAAAAAATTTTCAAAAAAAAAATTTCAAAAAAATTTCGAAAAAATTTTCGAAAAAAAAATTTGAAAAAAAAATTTGAAAAAAATTTTAAAAAAAATTAAAAAAAAAAATTTCAGAAAAAAAAAAAAATTTCAGAAAAATTTTCAAAAAAAGTTTCAAAAAAAAAAATTCAAAAAAAAAATTTCAAAAAAAAATTTAAAAAAAATTTCAAAAAAATTTTCAAAAAAAAAAATTTCAAAAAAAAAATTTAAAAAAAATTTCAAAAAAAAATTTAAAAAAAAATTTCGAAAAAAAAAATTAAAAAAAAAAAAATTCAAAAAAATTCAAAAAAAAAAATTTCAAAAAAAAATAAAAAAAAAATTCGAAAAAAAAAATTTAAAAAAAAATTCTCAAAAAAATAAAATAAAAAAAAATTCAAAAAAAAAATAAAAAAAAAAATTTAAAAAAAATTTCGAAAAAAAAAATTTCCAAAAAAAAAATTTAAAAAAAAATAAAAAAAAAATTAAAAAAAAATTTCGAAAAAAAAATTTCCAAAAAAAAATTAAAAAAAAAAATTCAAAAAAATTTTAAAAAAAAAATTTCAGAAAAATTTTCAAAAAAAAAAATTTCAAAAAAAAAATTTTAAAAAAAATTTCGAAAAAAAAATTAAAAAAAAAAAATTTCAAAAAAAATTTTCAAAAAAAAAATTCAAAAAAAAATTCAAAAAAAAAAATTCAAAAAAAAAAGTTTCAAAAAAAATTTTAAAAAAATTTCAAAAAAAAAATTCAAAAAAAATTTCAAAAAAAAAATTTCAAAAAAAAAATTTCAAAAAAATTTCGAAAAAATTTCGAAAAAATTTTCGAAAAAAAAATTTAAAAAAAATTTTAAAAAAAATTTAAAAAAAAAATTTCAGAAAAAAAAAAAAATTTCAAAAAAAATAAAAAAAAAAAAAATTTCAAAAAAATGAAAAAAAAATTAAAAAAAAAATTTAAAAAAAAATTTAAAAAAAAAATTGAAAAAAAAAATTTAAAAAAAAATTTTCAAAAAAAATAAAAAAAAAAAAATTCAGAAAAAATTTCAAAAAAAAAATTTCAAAAAAATTTTCAAAAAAAAAATTCAAAAAAAAAAAAATTTCAAAAAAAAAAAAAAAAAAAAAAAATTTAAAAAAATTTCAAAAAAAAAATTCAAAAAAAAATAAAAAAAAAAAAATTCAAAAAAAAAATTAAAAAAAATTTCAAAAAAATTTTCAAAAAAAAAAATTTAAAAAAAAATTCGAAAAAATTTCGAAAAAATTTTCGAAAAAAAAATTAAAAAAAAATTTCAAAAAAAATTTCAAAAAAAAAAATTAAAAAAAAATTTCGAAAAAAAAATTTAAAAAAAAAAATTTCAAAAAAAATTTTCAAAAAAAAAATTCAAAAAAAAAATTTCAAAAAAAAATAAAAAAAAAAATTTAAAAAAAATTTCAAAAAAATTTTCAAAAAAAAAATTTAAAAAAAATTTCGAAAAAATTTCGAAAAAATTTTCGAAAAAAAAATTTAAAAAAAATTTCAAAAAAAATTTCAAAAAAAAAAATTTCAGAAAAAAAAAAAAATTTCAAAAAAAAAATTTTAAAAAAATTTCAAAAAAATTTTCAAAAAAAAAAATTTCAAAAAAATTTTCAAAAAAAAAAATTTAAAAAAAAAAATTTTCAAAAAAAAAATTTTCAAAAAAAAAATTTAAAAAAAAATTTTTCAAAAAAAATTGAAAGAAAAAAATTTCAAAAAAAAAATTTAAAAAAAAAATTTAAAAAAAATTTCAAAAAAAAAATTTTAAAAAAAATTTCGAAAAAAAAATTTTAAAAAAAATTCTCAAAAAAATTCTCAAAAAAATAAAAAAAAAAAATTTTCAAAAAAAAAAATTTCAAAAAAGTTTTCGAAAAAAAAATTTCAAAAAAAAAAATTTCCATAAAAAAAAATTTCAAAAAAATTTCAAAAAAAAATTCAAAAAAAAAATTCAAAAAAAAATAAAAAAAAAATTTCAAAAAAAAAATTTAAAAAAAAATTTTTCAAAAAAAAATTGAAAGAAAAAAATTTCAAAAAAAAAATTAAAAAAAAAAAATTTAAAAAAAATTTCAAAAAAAAAATTTTAAAAAAAATTTCGAAAAAAAAATTTTAAAAAAAATTCTCAAAAAAATAAAAAAAAAATTCTCAAAAAAATAAAAAAAAAAATTTTCAAAAAAAAAAATTTCAAAAAAGTTTTCGAAAAAAAAATTTCAAAAAAAAAAATTTCCATAAAAAAAAATTTCAAAAAAATTTCAAAAAAAAATTCAAAAAAAAAATTCAAAAAAAAATTTAAAAAAAATTTCAAAAAAAAAATTTAAAAAAAATTTCAAAAAAAATTTCAAAAAAATAAAAATAAAATAAAAAAAAAATTCAAAAAAAAAATTAAAAAAAAAATTTAAAAAAAATTTCAAAAAAAAAATTTCCAAAAAAATTTCAAAAAAAATTTCAAAAAAATTTTAAAAAAAAATTTTCAAAAAAAAAATTCAAAAAAAAAATTTTAAAAAAATTTCAAAAAAATTTCAAAAAAAAAATTCAAAAAAAAATAAAAAAAAAAATTTCAAAAAAAAAAATTAAAAAAAAAAATTTTCAAAAAAAAAATTTAAATAAAAAATTTTCAAAAAAAAATTAAAAAAAAAAAATTTTCAAAAAAAAAATTTCAAAAAAAAAAATTAAAAAAAAAATTTTCAAAAAAAAAATTAAAAAAAAAAATTTTCAAAAAAAAATTTTAGAAAAAAATTTTCAAAAAAAAAATTTTAAAAAAATTTCGAAAAAAAAAAAAAAAATTCGAAAAAAAAAATTAAAAAAAAAAAATTTTCAAAAAAAAAAATTTCAAAAAAAATTTCAAAAAAATTTTCAAAAAAAAAATTCAAAAAAAAAATTTCAAAAAAAATTTCAAAAAAATTTTCAAAAAAAAATTTCAAAAAAAAAAATTAAAAAAAAAATTTTCAAAAAAAAAAAATTTCAAAAAAAAAAATTTCAAAAAAAAAATTTCCATAAAAAAAATTTTTAAAAAAATTGAAAAAAAAAATTTTAAAAAAATTTCGAAAAAAAAATTTTCAAAAAAAAAATTTCTAAAAAAATTTCAAAAAAATTTTCAAAAAAAAAATTTCAAAAAAAAAAATTAAAAAAAAAAATTTCAAAAAAATTTTCAAAAAAAAAAATTCAAAAAAAAAAATTTCAAAAAAAATTTCAAAAAAATTTTCAAAAAAAAAATTTCAAAAAAATTTCGAAAAAATTTTCGAAAAAAAAATTTGAAAAAAAAATTTGAAAAAAATTTTAAAAAAAATTAAAAAAAAAAATTTCAGAAAAAAAAAAAAATTTCAGAAAAATTTTCAAAAAAAGTTTCAAAAAAAAAAATTCAAAAAAAAAATTTCAAAAAAAAATTTAAAAAAAATTTCAAAAAAATTTTCAAAAAAAAAAATTTCAAAAAAAAAATTTAAAAAAAATTTCAAAAAAAAATTTAAAAAAAAATTTCGAAAAAAAAAATTAAAAAAAAAAAAATTCAAAAAAATTAAAAAAAAAAAATTTCAAAAAAAAATAAAAAAAAAATTCGAAAAAAAAAATTTAAAAAAAAATTCTCAAAAAAATAAAATAAAAAAAAATTCAAAAAAAAAATAAAAAAAAAAATTTAAAAAAAATTTCGAAAAAAAAAATTTCCAAAAAAAAAATTTAAAAAAAAATAAAAAAAAAATTAAAAAAAAATTTCGAAAAAAAAATTTCAAAAAAAAAATTAAAAAAAAAAATTCAAAAAAATTTTAAAAAAAAAATTTCAGAAAAATTTTCAAAAAAAAAAATTTCAAAAAAAAAATTTTAAAAAAAATTTCGAAAAAAAAATTAAAAAAAAAAAATTTCAAAAAAAATTTTCAAAAAAAAAATTCAAAAAAAAATTCAAAAAAAAAAATTCAAAAAAAAAAGTTTCAAAAAAAAATTTTAAAAAAATTTCAAAAAAAAAATTCAAAAAAAATTTCAAAAAAAAAATTTCAAAAAAAAAATTTCAAAAAAATTTCGAAAAAATTTCGAAAAAATTTTCGAAAAAAAAATTTAAAAAAAATTTTAAAAAAAATTTAAAAAAAAAATTTCAGAAAAAAAAAAAAATTTCAAAAAAAATAAAAAAAAAAAAAATTTCAAAAAAATGAAAAAAAAATTAAAAAAAAAATTTAAAAAAAAATTTAAAAAAAAAATTGAAAAAAAAAATTTAAAAAAAAATTTTCAAAAAAAATAAAAAAAAAAAAATTCAGAAAAAATTTCAAAAAAAAAATTTCAAAAAAATTTTCAAAAAAAAAATTCAAAAAAAAAAAAATTTCAAAAAAAAAAAAAAAAAAAAAAAATTTAAAAAAATTTCAAAAAAAAAATTCAAAAAAAAATAAAAAAAAAAAAATTCAAAAAAAAAATTAAAAAAAATTTCAAAAAAATTTTCAAAAAAAAAAATTTAAAAAAAAATTCGAAAAAATTTCGAAAAAATTTTCGAAAAAAAAATTAAAAAAAAATTTCAAAAAAAATTTCAAAAAAAAAAATTAAAAAAAAATTTCGAAAAAAAAATTTAAAAAAAAAAATTTCAAAAAAAATTTTCAAAAAAAAAATTCAAAAAAAAAATTTCAAAAAAAAATAAAAAAAAAAATTTTAAAAAAATTTCAAAAAAAAAATTCAAAAAAAAATAAAAAAAAATTTCAAAAAAAAAATTTAAAAAAAATTTCAAAAAAATTTTCAAAAAAAAAATTTAAAAAAAATTTCGAAAAAATTTCGAAAAAATTTTCGAAAAAAAAATTTAAAAAAAATTTCAAAAAAAATTTCAAAAAAAAAAATTTCAGAAAAAAAAAAAAATTTCAAAAAAAAAATTTTAAAAAAATTTCAAAAAAATTTTCAAAAAAAAAAATTTCAAAAAAATTTTCAAAAAAAAAAATTTCAAAAAAAAAATTTTCAAAAAAAAAATTTTCAAAAAAAAAATTTAAAAAAAAATTTTTCAAAAAAAATTGAAAGAAAAAAATTTCAAAAAAAAAATTTAAAAAAAAAATTTAAAAAAAATTTCAAAAAAAATTTTAAAAAAAATTTCGAAAAAAAAATTTTAAAAAAAATTCTCAAAAAAATTCTCAAAAAAATAAAAAAAAAAAATTTTCAAAAAAAAAAATTTCAAAAAAGTTTTCGAAAAAAAAATTTCAAAAAAAAAAATTTCCATAAAAAAAAATTTCAAAAAAATTTCAAAAAAAAATTCAAAAAAAAAATTCAAAAAAAAATAAAAAAAAATTTCAAAAAAAAAATTTAAAAAAAAATTTTTCAAAAAAAAATTGAAAGAAAAAAATTTCAAAAAAAAAATTAAAAAAAAAAAATTTAAAAAAAATTTCAAAAAAAAAATTTTAAAAAAAATTTCGAAAAAAAAATTTTAAAAAAAATTCTCAAAAAAATAAAAAAAAAATTCTCAAAAAAATAAAAAAAAAAATTTTCAAAAAAAAAAATTTCAAAAAAGTTTTCGAAAAAAAAATTTCAAAAAAAAAAATTTCCATAAAAAAAAATTTCAAAAAAATTTCAAAAAAAAATTCAAAAAAAAAATTCAAAAAAAAATTTAAAAAAAATTTCAAAAAAAAAATTTAAAAAAAATTTCAAAAAAAATTTCAAAAAAATAAAAATAAAATAAAAAAAAAATTCAAAAAAAAAATTTAAAAAAAAATTTAAAAAAAATTTCAAAAAAAAAATTTCCAAAAAAATTTCAAAAAAAATTTCAAAAAAATTTTAAAAAAAAATTTTCAAAAAAAAAATTCAAAAAAAAAATTTTAAAAAAATTTCAAAAAAATTTCAAAAAAAAAATTCAAAAAAAAATAAAAAAAAAAATTTCAAAAAAAAAAATTAAAAAAAAAAATTTTCAAAAAAAAAATTTAAATAAAAAATTTTCAAAAAAAAATTAAAAAAAAAAAATTTTCAAAAAAAAAATTTCAAAAAAAAAAATTAAAAAAAAAATTTTCAAAAAAAAAATTAAAAAAAAAAATTTTCAAAAAAAAATTTTAGAAAAAAATTTTCAAAAAAAAAATTTTAAAAAAATTTCGAAAAAAAAAAAAAAAATTCGAAAAAAAAAATTAAAAAAAAAAAATTTTCAAAAAAAAAAATTTCAAAAAAAATTTCAAAAAAATTTTCAAAAAAAAAATTCAAAAAAAAAATTTCAAAAAAAATTTCAAAAAAATTTTCAAAAAAAAATTTCAAAAAAAAAAATTAAAAAAAAAATTTTCAAAAAAAAAAAATTTCAAAAAAAAAAATTTCAAAAAAAAAATTTCCATAAAAAAAATTTTTAAAAAAATTGAAAAAAAAAATTTTAAAAAAATTTCGAAAAAAAAATTTTCAAAAAAAAAATTTCTAAAAAAATTTCAAAAAAATTTTCAAAAAAAAAATTTCAAAAAAAAAAATTAAAAAAAAAAATTTTCAAAAAAAAAATAAAAAAAAAAAATTTCAAAAAAAAATTTTAGAAAAAAATTTTCAAAAAATTTCGAAAAAAAAAAAAATTTCAAAAAAAAAAAAAATTTTCAAAAAAAAAATTAAAAAAAAAAAATTTTCAAAAAAAAAATTCAAAAAAAAAATTTCAAAAAAAAATTAAAAAAAAATTTCAAAAAAATTTTCAAAAAAAAAAATTTCAAAAAAAAAATTTAAAAAAAATTTCAAAAAAAAAATTTTAAAAAAAATTTCGAAAAAAAAAATTAAAAAAAAAAAATTTCAAAAAAATTCAAAAAAAAAAATTTCAAAAAAAAATAAAAAAAAAATTAAAAAAAAATTCGAAAAAAAAAATTTAAAAAAAAATTCTCAAAAAAATAAAATAAAAAAAAATTCAAAAAAAAAATAAAAAAAAAAATTTAAAAAAAATTTCGAAAAAAAAAATTTCCAAAAAAAAAATTTAAAAAAAAATAAAAAAAAAATTAAAAAAAAATTTCGAAAAAAAAATTTCAAAAAAAAAATTAAAAAAAAAAATTCAAAAAAATTTTAAAAAAAAAATTTCAGAAAAATTTTCAAAAAAAAAAATTTCAAAAAAAGTTTCAAAAAAAAAAATTCAAAAAAAAAATTTCAAAAAAAAATTAAAAAAAAATTTCAAAAAAATTTTCAAAAAAAAAATTTTACAAAAATTTTCAAAAAAAAAAATTTCAAAAAAAAAATTTTAAAAAAAATTTCGAAAAAAAAATTAAAAAAAAAAATTTCAAAAAAAATTTTCAAAAAAAAAATTCAAAAAAAATTTCAAAAAAAAAAATTCAAAAAAAAAAGTTTCAAAAAAAAAATAAAAAAAAAAATTTTAAAAAAATTTCAAAAAAAAAATTCAAAAAAAATTTCAAAAAAAAAATTTCAAAAAAATTTCGAAAAAATTTCGAAAAAATTTTCGAAAAAAAAATTTAAAAAAAATTTTAAAAAAAATTTTAAAAAAAAATTTCAGAAAAAAAAAAAAAATTTCAAAAAAAATAAAAAAAAAAAAATTTCAGAAAAAAAAAAATTTCAAAAAAATGAAAAAAAAATTAAAAAAAAAATTAAAAAAAAAATTTTAAAAAAAAATTGAAAAAAAAATTTAAAAAAAAATTTTCAAAAAAAATTAAAAAAAAAAAAATTCAGAAAAAATTTCAAAAAAAAAATTTCAAAAAAATTTTCAAAAAAAAAATTCAAAAAAAAAAAAATTTCAAAAAAAAAATAAAAAAAAAAATTTTAAAAAAATTTCAAAAAAAAAATTCAAAAAAAAATAAAAAAAAAAAAATTCAAAAAAAAAATTAAAAAAAATTTCAAAAAAATTTTCAAAAAAAAAAATTTAAAAAAAAATTCGAAAAAATTTCGAAAAAATTTTCGAAAAAAAAATTTAAAAAAAATTTCAAAAAAAATTTCAAAAAAAAATTTAAAAAAAATTTCGAAAACAAAATTTAAAAAAAAAAATTTCAAAAAAAATTTTCAAAAAAAAAATTCAAAAAAAAAATTTCAAAAAAAAATAAAAAAAAAAATTTTAAAAAAATTTCAAAAAAAAAATTCAAAAAAAAATAAAAAAAAATTTCAAAAAAAAAATTTTAAAAAAATTTCAAAAAAATTTTCAAAAAAAAAATTTCAAAAAAATTTCGAAAAAATTTCGAAAAAATTTTCGAAAAAATTGAAAAAAAAAATTTAAAAAAAAAATTTTCAAAAAAAATAAAAAAAAAAAATTTCAAAAAAAAATAAAAAAAAAAATTTCAAAAAAATTTTCAAAAAAAAAATTCAAAAAAAAAAAAATTTCAAAAAAAAAATAAAAAAAAAAATTTTAAAAAAATTTCAAAAAAAAAATTCAAAAAAAAATAAAAAAAAAAATTTCAAAAAAAAAATTAAAAAAAAATTTCAAAAAAATTTTCAAAAAAAAAATTTAAAAAAAATTTCGAAAAAATTTCGAAAAAATTTTCGAAAAAAAAATTTAAAAAAAATTTCAAAAAAAATTTCAAAAAAAAAAAAAAATATCAAAAAAAAAATTTTAAAAAAATTTCAAAAAAATTTAAAAAAAAAAAAATTTCAAAAAAATTTTCAAAAAAAAAAATTTCAAAAAAAAAATTTTCAAAAAAAAAATTTTAAAAAAAATTTTTCAAAAAAAAATTGAAAGAAAAAAATTTCAAAAAAAAAATTAAAAAAAAAAATTTAAAAAAAATTTCAAAAAAAAAATTTTAAAAAAAATTTCGAAAAAAAAATTTTAAAAAAAATTCTCAAAAAAATAAAAAAAAAATTCTCAAAAAAATAAAAAAAAAAATTTCAAAAATAAAAATTTCAAAAAAATTTTCAAAAAAAAAATTCAAAAAAAAAAAAAATTTCAAAAAAAAAATAAAAAAAAAAAATTAAAAAAAATTTCAAAAAAAATTTTCAAAAAAAATATTCAAAAAAAAAATTTCAAAAAAAAATAAAAAAAAAAATTTTAAAAAAATTTCAAAAAAAAAATTCAAAAAAAAATAAAAAAAAATTTCAAAAAAAAAATTTAAAAAAAATTTCAAAAAAATTTTCAAAAAAAAAATTTAAAAAAAATTTCGAAAAAATTTCGAAAAAATTTTCGAAAAAAAAATTTAAAAAAAATTTCAAAAAAAATTTCAAAAAAAAAAATTTCAGAAAAAAAAAAAAATTTCAAAAAAAAAATTTTAAAAAAATTTCAAAAAAATTTTCAAAAAAAAAAATTTCAAAAAAATTTTCAAAAAAAAAAATTTCAAAAAAAAAATTTTCAAAAAAAAAAATTTTCAAAAAAAAAATTTAAAAAAAAATTTTTCAAAAAAAAATTGAAAGAAAAAAATTTCAAAAAAAAAATTTAAAAAAAAAAATTTAAAAAAAATTTCAAAAAAAAAATTTTAAAAAAAATTTCGAAAAAAAAATTTTAAAAAAAATTCTCAAAAAAATTCTCAAAAAAATAAAAAAAAAAAATTTTCAAAAAAAAAAATTTCAAAAAAGTTTTCGAAAAAAAAATTTCAAAAAAAAAAATTTCCATAAAAAAAAATTTCAAAAAAATTTCAAAAAAAAATTCAAAAAAAAAATTCAAAAAAAAATAAAAAAAAAATTTCAAAAAAAAAATTTAAAAAAAAATTTTTCAAAAAAAAATTGAAAGAAAAAAATTTCAAAAAAAAAATTAAAAAAAAAAAATTTAAAAAAAATTTCAAAAAAAAAATTTTAAAAAAAATTTCGAAAAAAAAATTTTAAAAAAAATTCTCAAAAAAATAAAAAAAAAATTCTCAAAAAAATAAAAAAAAAAATTTTCAAAAAAAAAAATTTCAAAAAAGTTTTCGAAAAAAAAATTTCAAAAAAAAAAATTTCCATAAAAAAAAATTTCAAAAAAATTTCAAAAAAAAATTCAAAAAAAAAATTCAAAAAAAAATTAAAAAAAAATTTCAAAAAAAAAATTTAAAAAAAATTTCAAAAAAAATTTCAAAAAAATAAAAATAAAATAAAAAAAAAATTCAAAAAAAAAATTTAAAAAAAAATTTTTCAAAAAAAAATTGAAAGAAAAAAATTTCAAAAAAAAATTTAAAAAAAATTTCAAAAAAAAAATTTCCAAAAAAATTTCAAAAAAAATTTCAAAAAAATTTTAAAAAAAAATTTTCAAAAAAAAAATTCAAAAAAAAAATTTTAAAAAAATTTCAAAAAAATTTCAAAAAAAAAATTCAAAAAAAAATAAAAAAAAAAATTTCAAAAAAAAAAATTAAAAAAAAAAATTCTCAAAAAAATAAAATAAAAAAAAATTCAAAAAAAAAATAAAAAAAAAAATTTAAAAAAAATTTCGAAAAAAAAAATTTCCAAAAAAAAAATTTAAAAAAAAATAAAAAAAAAATTAAAAAAAAATTTCGAAAAAAAAATTTCAAAAAAAAAATTAAAAAAAAAAATTCAAAAAAATTTAAAAAAAAAAATTTCAGAAAAATTTTCAAAAAAAAAAATTTCAAAAAAAGTTTCAAAAAAAAAAATTCAAAAAAAAAATTTCAAAAAAAAATTAAAAAAAAATTTCAAAAAAATTTTCAAAAAAAAAATTTTACAAAAATTTTCAAAAAAAAAAATTTCAAAAAAAAAATTTTAAAAAAAATTTCGAAAAAAAAATTAAAAAAAAAAATTTCAAAAAAAATTTTCAAAAAAAAAATTCAAAAAAAATTTCAAAAAAAAAAATTCAAAAAAAAAAGTTTCAAAAAAAAAATAAAAAAAAAAATTTTAAAAAAATTTCAAAAAAAAAATTCAAAAAAAATTTCAAAAAAAAAATTTCAAAAAAATTTCGAAAAAATTTCGAAAAAATTTTCGAAAAAAAAATTTAAAAAAAATTTTAAAAAAAATTTTAAAAAAAAATTTCAGAAAAAAAAAAAAAATTTCAAAAAAAATAAAAAAAAAAAAATTTCAGAAAAAAAAAAATTTCAAAAAAATGAAAAAAAAATTAAAAAAAAAATTAAAAAAAAAATTTTAAAAAAAAATTGAAAAAAAAATTTAAAAAAAAATTTTCAAAAAAAATTAAAAAAAAAAAAATTCAGAAAAAATTTCAAAAAAAAAATTTCAAAAAAATTTTCAAAAAAAAAATTCAAAAAAAAAAAAATTTCAAAAAAAAAATAAAAAAAAAAATTTTAAAAAAATTTCAAAAAAAAAATTCAAAAAAAAATAAAAAAAAAAAAATTCAAAAAAAAAATTAAAAAAAATTTCAAAAAAATTTTCAAAAAAAAAAATTTAAAAAAAAATTCGAAAAAATTTCGAAAAAATTTTCGAAAAAAAAATTTAAAAAAAATTTCAAAAAAAATTTCAAAAAAAAATTTAAAAAAAATTTCGAAAACAAAATTTAAAAAAAAAAATTTCAAAAAAAATTTTCAAAAAAAAAATTCAAAAAAAAAATTTCAAAAAAAAATAAAAAAAAAAATTTTAAAAAAATTTCAAAAAAAAAATTCAAAAAAAAATAAAAAAAAATTTCAAAAAAAAAATTTTAAAAAAATTTCAAAAAAATTTTCAAAAAAAAAATTTCAAAAAAATTTCGAAAAAATTTCGAAAAAATTTTCGAAAAAATTGAAAAAAAAAATTTAAAAAAAAAATTTTCAAAAAAAATAAAAAAAAAAAATTTCAAAAAAAAATAAAAAAAAAAATTTCAAAAAAATTTTCAAAAAAAAAATTCAAAAAAAAAAAAATTTCAAAAAAAAAATAAAAAAAAAAATTTTAAAAAAATTTCAAAAAAAAAATTCAAAAAAAAATAAAAAAAAAAATTTCAAAAAAAAAATTAAAAAAAAATTTCAAAAAAATTTTCAAAAAAAAAATTTAAAAAAAATTTCGAAAAAATTTCGAAAAAATTTTCGAAAAAAAAATTTAAAAAAAATTTCAAAAAAAATTTCAAAAAAAAAAAAAAATATCAAAAAAAAAATTTTAAAAAAATTTCAAAAAAATTAAAAAAAAAAAAAATTTCAAAAAAATTTTCAAAAAAAAAAATTTCAAAAAAAAAATTTTCAAAAAAAAAATTTTAAAAAAAATTTTTCAAAAAAAAATTGAAAGAAAAAAATTTCAAAAAAAAAATTAAAAAAAAAAATTTAAAAAAAATTTCAAAAAAAAAATTTTAAAAAAAATTTCGAAAAAAAAATTTTAAAAAAAATTCTCAAAAAAATAAAAAAAAAATTCTCAAAAAAATAAAAAAAAAAATTTCAAAAATAAAAATTTCAAAAAAATTTTCAAAAAAAAAATTCAAAAAAAAAAAAAATTTCAAAAAAAAAATAAAAAAAAAAAATTAAAAAAAATTTCAAAAAAAATTTTCAAAAAAAATATTCAAAAAAAAAATTTCAAAAAAAAATAAAAAAAAAAATTTTAAAAAAATTTCAAAAAAAAAATTCAAAAAAAAATAAAAAAAAATTTCAAAAAAAAAATTTAAAAAAAATTTCAAAAAAATTTTCAAAAAAAAAATTTAAAAAAAATTTCGAAAAAATTTCGAAAAAATTTTCGAAAAAAAAATTTAAAAAAAATTTCAAAAAAAATTTCAAAAAAAAAAATTTCAGAAAAAAAAAAAAATTTCAAAAAAAAAATTTTAAAAAAATTTCAAAAAAATTTTCAAAAAAAAAAATTTCAAAAAAATTTTCAAAAAAAAAAATTTCAAAAAAAAAATTTTCAAAAAAAAAAATTTTCAAAAAAAAAATTTAAAAAAAAATTTTTCAAAAAAAAATTGAAAGAAAAAAATTTCAAAAAAAAAATTTAAAAAAAAAAATTTAAAAAAAATTTCAAAAAAAAAATTTTAAAAAAAATTTCGAAAAAAAAATTTTAAAAAAAATTCTCAAAAAAATTCTCAAAAAAATAAAAAAAAAAAATTTTCAAAAAAAAAAATTTCAAAAAAGTTTTCGAAAAAAAAATTTCAAAAAAAAAAATTTCCATAAAAAAAAATTTCAAAAAAATTTCAAAAAAAAATTCAAAAAAAAAATTCAAAAAAAAATAAAAAAAAAATTTCAAAAAAAAAATTTAAAAAAAAATTTTTCAAAAAAAAATTGAAAGAAAAAAATTTCAAAAAAAAAATTAAAAAAAAAAAATTTAAAAAAAATTTCAAAAAAAAAATTTTAAAAAAAATTTCGAAAAAAAAATTTTAAAAAAAATTCTCAAAAAAATAAAAAAAAAATTCTCAAAAAAATAAAAAAAAAAATTTTCAAAAAAAAAAATTTCAAAAAAGTTTTCGAAAAAAAAATTTCAAAAAAAAAAATTTCCATAAAAAAAAATTTCAAAAAAATTTCAAAAAAAAATTCAAAAAAAAAATTCAAAAAAAAATTAAAAAAAAATTTCAAAAAAAAAATTTAAAAAAAATTTCAAAAAAAATTTCAAAAAAATAAAAATAAAATAAAAAAAAAATTCAAAAAAAAAATTTAAAAAAAAATTTTTCAAAAAAAAATTGAAAGAAAAAAATTTCAAAAAAAAATTTAAAAAAAATTTCAAAAAAAAAATTTCCAAAAAAATTTCAAAAAAAATTTCAAAAAAATTTTAAAAAAAAATTTTCAAAAAAAAAATTCAAAAAAAAAATTTTAAAAAAATTTCAAAAAAATTTCAAAAAAAAAATTCAAAAAAAAATAAAAAAAAAAATTTCAAAAAAAAAAATTAAAAAAAAAAATTTTCAAAAAAAAAATTTAAATAAAAAATTTTCAAAAAAAAATTAAAAAAAAAAAATTTTCAAAAAAAAAATTTCAAAAAAAAAAATTAAAAAAAAAATTTTCAAAAAAAAAATTAAAAAAAAAAATTTTCAAAAAAAAATTTTAGAAAAAAATTTTCAAAAAAAAAATTTTAAAAAAATTTCGAAAAAAAAAAAAAATTTCGAAAAAAAAAATTAAAAAAAAAAAATTTTCAAAAAAAAAAATTTCAAAAAAAATTTCAAAAAAATTTTCAAAAAAAAAATTCAAAAAAAAAATTTCAAAAAAAATTTCAAAAAAATTTTCAAAAAAAAATTTCAAAAAAAAAAAATTAAAAAAAAAATTTTCAAAAAAAAAAAATTTCAAAAAAAAAAATTTCAAAAAAAAAATTTCCATAAAAAAAATTTTTAAAAAAATTGAAAAAAAAAATTTTAAAAAAATTTCGAAAAAAAAATTTTCAAAAAAAAAATTTCTAAAAAAATTTCAAAAAAATTTTCAAAAAAAAAATTTAAAAAAAAAAAATTAAAAAAAAAAATTTTCAAAAAAAAAATAAAAAAAAAAAATTTCAAAAAAAAATTTTAGAAAAAAATTTTCAAAAAATTTCGAAAAAAAAAAAAATTTCAAAAAAAAAAAAAATTTTCAAAAAAAAAATTAAAAAAAAAAAATTTTCAAAAAAAAAAATTCAAAAAAAAAATTTCAAAAAAAAATTAAAAAAAAATTTCAAAAAAATTTTCAAAAAAAAAAATTTCAAAAAAAAAATTTAAAAAAAATTTAAAAAAAAAAATTTTAAAAAAAATTTCGAAAAAAAAAATTAAAAAAAAAAAATTTCAAAAAAATTTCGAAAAAAAAAATTTCCAAAAAAAAAATTTAAAAAAAAATAAAAAAAAAATTAAAAAAAAATTTCGAAAAAAAAATTTCAAAAAAAAAATTAAAAAAAAAAATTCAAAAAAATTTAAAAAAAAAAATTTCAGAAAAATTTTCAAAAAAAAAAATTTCAAAAAAAGTTTCAAAAAAAAAAATTTCAAAAAAAAATTAAAAAAAAATTTCAAAAAAATTTTCAAAAAAAAAATTTTACAAAAATTTTCAAAAAAAAAAATTTCAAAAAAAAAATTTTAAAAAAAATTTCGAAAAAAAAATTAAAAAAAAAAATTTCAAAAAAAATTTTCAAAAAAAAAATTCAAAAAAAATTTCAAAAAAAAAAATTCAAAAAAAAAAGTTTCAAAAAAAAAATAAAAAAAAAAATTTTAAAAAAATTTCAAAAAAAAAATTCAAAAAAAATTTCAAAAAAAAAATTTCAAAAAAATTTCGAAAAAATTTCGAAAAAATTTTCGAAAAAAAAATTTAAAAAAAATTTTAAAAAAAATTTTAAAAAAAAATTTCAGAAAAAAAAAAAAAATTTCAAAAAAAATAAAAAAAAAAAAATTTCAGAAAAAAAAAAATTTCAAAAAAATGAAAAAAAAATTAAAAAAAAAATTAAAAAAAAAATTTTAAAAAAAAATTGAAAAAAAAATTTAAAAAAAAATTTTCAAAAAAAATTAAAAAAAAAAAAATTCAGAAAAAATTTCAAAAAAAAAATTTCAAAAAAATTTTCAAAAAAAAAATTCAAAAAAAAAAAAATTTCAAAAAAAAAATAAAAAAAAAAATTTTAAAAAAATTTCAAAAAAAAAATTCAAAAAAAAATAAAAAAAAAAAAATTCAAAAAAAAAATTAAAAAAAATTTCAAAAAAATTTTCAAAAAAAAAAATTTAAAAAAAAATTCGAAAAAATTTCGAAAAAATTTTCGAAAAAAAAATTTAAAAAAAATTTCAAAAAAAATTTCAAAAAAAAATTTAAAAAAAATTTCGAAAACAAAATTTAAAAAAAAAAATTTCAAAAAAAATTTTCAAAAAAAAAATTCAAAAAAAAAATTTCAAAAAAAAATAAAAAAAAAAATTTTAAAAAAATTTCAAAAAAAAAATTCAAAAAAAAATAAAAAAAAATTTCAAAAAAAAAATTTTAAAAAAATTTCAAAAAAATTTTCAAAAAAAAAATTTCAAAAAAATTTCGAAAAAATTTCGAAAAAATTTTCGAAAAAAAAATTTGAAAAAAATTTTAAAAAAAATTAAAAAAAAAAATTTCAGAAAAAAAAAAAAATTTCAAAAAAAAAAAAAAAAAAAAATTTCAGAAAAAAAAAAAATCAAAAAAATAAAAAAAAAAATTCAAAAAAAAATTTAAAAAAAAATTTAAAAAAAAAATTGAAAAAAAAAATTTAAAAAAAAAATTTTCAAAAAAAATAAAAAAAAAAAATTTCAAAAAAAAATAAAAAAAAAAATTTCAAAAAAATTTTCAAAAAAAAAATTCAAAAAAAAAAAAATTTCAAAAAAAAAATAAAAAAAAAAATTTTAAAAAAATTTCAAAAAAAAAATTCAAAAAAAAATAAAAAAAAAAATTTCAAAAAAAAAATTAAAAAAAAATTTCAAAAAAATTTTCAAAAAAAAAATTTAAAAAAAATTTCGAAAAAATTTCGAAAAAATTTTCGAAAAAAAAATTTTAAAAAAATTTCAAAAAAAATTCAAAAAAAAATAAAAAAAAAAATTTTAAAAAAATTTCAAAAAAAAAATTCAAAAAAAAATAAAAAAAAATTTCAAAAAAAAAATTTAAAAAAAATTTCAAAAAAATTTTCAAAAAAAAAATTTAAAAAAAATTTCGAAAAAATTTCGAAAAAATTTTCGAAAAAAAAATTTAAAAAAAATTTCAAAAAAAATTTCAAAAAAAAAAATTTCAGAAAAAAAAAAAAATTTCAAAAAAAAAATTTTAAAAAAATTTCAAAAAAATTTTCAAAAAAAAAAATTTCAAAAAAATTTTCAAAAAAAAAAATTTCAAAAAAAAAATTTTCAAAAAAAAAATTTTCAAAAAAAAAATTTAAAAAAAAATTTTTCAAAAAAAAATTGAAAGAAAAAAATTTCAAAAAAAAAATTTAAAAAAAAAAATTTAAAAAAAATTTCAAAAAAAAAATTTTAAAAAAAATTTCGAAAAAAAAATTTTAAAAAAAATTCTCAAAAAAATTCTCAAAAAAATAAAAAAAAAAAATTTTCAAAAAAAAAAATTTCAAAAAAGTTTTCGAAAAAAAAATTTCAAAAAAAAAAATTTCCATAAAAAAAAATTTCAAAAAAATTTCAAAAAAAAATTCAAAAAAAAAATTCAAAAAAAAATAAAAAAAAAATTTCAAAAAAAAAATTTAAAAAAAAATTTTTCAAAAAAAAATTGAAAGAAAAAAATTTCAAAAAAAAAATTAAAAAAAAAAAATTTAAAAAAAATTTCAAAAAAAAAATTTTAAAAAAAATTTCGAAAAAAAAATTTTAAAAAAAATTCTCAAAAAAATAAAAAAAAAATTCTCAAAAAAATAAAAAAAAAAATTTTCAAAAAAAAAAATTTCAAAAAAGTTTTCGAAAAAAAAATTTCAAAAAAAAAAATTTCCATAAAAAAAAATTTCAAAAAAATTTCAAAAAAAAATTCAAAAAAAAAATTCAAAAAAAAATTAAAAAAAAATTTCAAAAAAAAAATTTAAAAAAAATTTCAAAAAAAATTTCAAAAAAATAAAAATAAAATAAAAAAAAAATTCAAAAAAAAAATTAAAAAAAAAATTTAAAAAAAATTTCAAAAAAAAAATTTCCAAAAAAATTTCAAAAAAAATTTCAAAAAAATTTTAAAAAAAAATTTTCAAAAAAAAAATTCAAAAAAAAAATTTTAAAAAAATTTCAAAAAAATTTCAAAAAAAAAATTCAAAAAAAAATAAAAAAAAAAATTTCAAAAAAAAAAATTAAAAAAAAAAATTTTCAAAAAAAAAATTTAAATAAAAAATTTTCAAAAAAAAATTAAAAAAAAAAAATTTTCAAAAAAAAAATTTCAAAAAAAAAAATTAAAAAAAAAATTTTCAAAAAAAAAATTAAAAAAAAAAATTTTCAAAAAAAAATTTTAGAAAAAAATTTTCAAAAAAAAAATTTTAAAAAAATTTCGAAAAAAAAAAAAAAATTTCGAAAAAAAAAATTAAAAAAAAAAAATTTTCAAAAAAAAAAATTTCAAAAAAAATTTCAAAAAAATTTTCAAAAAAAAAATTCAAAAAAAAAATTTCAAAAAAAATTTCAAAAAAATTTTCAAAAAAAAATTTCAAAAAAAAAAAATTAAAAAAAAAATTTTCAAAAAAAAAAAATTTCAAAAAAAAAAATTTCAAAAAAAAAATTTCCATAAAAAAAATTTTTAAAAAAATTGAAAAAAAAAATTTTAAAAAAATTTCGAAAAAAAAATTTTCAAAAAAAAAATTTCTAAAAAAATTTCAAAAAAATTTTCAAAAAAAAAATTTCAAAAAAAAAAATTAAAAAAAAAAATTTTCAAAAAAAAAATAAAAAAAAAAAATTTCAAAAAAAAATTTTAGAAAAAAATTTTCAAAAAATTTCGAAAAAAAAAAAAAATTTCAAAAAAAAAAAAAATTTTCAAAAAAAAAATTAAAAAAAAAAAATTTTCAAAAAAAAAAATTCAAAAAAAAAATTTCAAAAAAAAATTAAAAAAAAATTTCAAAAAAATTTTCAAAAAAAAAAATTTCAAAAAAAAAATTTAAAAAAAATTTCAAAAAAAAAATTTTAAAAAAAATTTCGAAAAAAAAAATTAAAAAAAAAAAATTTCAAAAAAATTCAAAAAAAAAATTTCAAAAAAAAATAAAAAAAAAATTAAAAAAAAATTCGAAAAAAAAAAGTTAAAAAAAAATTCTCAAAAAAATAAAATAAAAAAAAATTCAAAAAAAAAATAAAAAAAAAAATTTAAAAAAAATTTCGAAAAAAAAAATTTCCAAAAAAAAAATTTAAAAAAAAATAAAAAAAAATTAAAAAAAAATTTCGAAAAAAAAATTTTAAAAAAAAAATTTTCAAAAAAAAAAATTTCAAAAAAAATTTCAAAAAAATTTTCAAAAAAAAAATTTCAAAAAAAAAATTAAAAAAAAAAATTTCAAAAAAAAAAATAAAAAAAAAAATTTTCAAGAAAAAAATTAAAAAAAAAAATTTTCAAAAAAAAATTTTAGAAAAAAATTTTAAAAAAATTTCGAAAAAAAAAAAATTTCGAAAAAAAAAAAATTTTCAAAAAAAAAAATTTCAAAAAAAATTTCAAAAAAATTTTCAAAAAAAAAATTCAAAAAAAAAAATTTTAGAAAAAAATTTTAAAAAAAATTTCAAAAAAATTTTCAAAAAAAAAATTCAAAAAAAAAATTTCAAAAAAAATTTCAAAAAAATTTTCAAAAAAAAAATTTCAAAAAAAAAAATTTAAAAAAAAAATTTCAAAAAAAAAATTAAAAAAAAAAATTTTAGAAAAAAATTTTCAAAAAAAAATTGAAAAAAAAAAAATTTCAAAAAAAATTTCAAAAAAAAAATTCAAAAAAAAAAATTTCAAAAAAAATTTCAAAAAAATTTTCAAAAAAAAAATTTCAAAAAAAAAAAAATAAAAAAAAAATTTTCAAAAAAAAAATTTAAAAAAAAATTTTCAAAAAAAAATTTTAGAAAAAAATTTTAAAAAAATTTCGAAAAAAAAAAAAATTTCGAAAAAAAAAAAATTTTCAAAAAAAAAAATTTCAAAAAAATTTCAAAAAAATTTAAAAAAAAAAAATTTCAAAAAAAAAAAATTAAAAAAAAAATTTTCAAAAAAAAAATTTAAAAAAAAAATTTTAGAAAAAAATTTTCAAAAAAAAATTGTGCTGTTCGATCTTATTCTCAAATTCAGCCTACCTTGCTCCAGAGTAAAGATATTGTTCTATATGCTGGCCTTCTCGAAGTGTGGTGTGAATGAAGTCGACCACATGCTGTTCAATCTTATTATAAAATTCAACCACCTCGCTTCAGAGTGTAGATATTTTCAATTTTCAGTCATCGGTTTTACTCCTAACAGCTTTATAAGGTGGCCTTAAAATTCAAAATCCAGCCTATCTCGTTCTAGTTCAAGGATATTATCATTTTTACGACATCGGCATAGCCTTCTCGATGTTTTGTGTGTATGAAGTCGACCACATGCTGTTCAATCTTTTTCTCATATCCAACCTACCTCGCTTCAGAGTGGAGATATTTTCAATTTTGGGTTATCGGTTTTAATACCAACATATGGTGGCCTTTTCATTAGTTGATGTGTATGCACACGAACCCGGCAGGTTCAAATCAATTTCAAAATACAGCCTATCTCGTTCCATTCCAGTTCAAGAATATTATCATTTTTACGACATCGGCATAGCCTTCTCGATGTGTTGTGTGTATGAAGTCGAACACGTGCTGTTCGATCTTATTCTCAAATTCAGCCTACGTTGCTCCAGAGGAAACATATTCTCAATTTTCAGTCATCGGTATTACTCCTAAAAGCTTTATATGGTGGCCTTTCCATTAGTTAATGTGTATGCACACGAACACGGCAGGTTCAAATCAAATTCAAAATTCAGCCCATCTCGTTCCAGTTCAAAGATATTATCATTTATCGACTAGCTTCCAATAGTTCTCGATGTGCGGTGTGTTTGAAGTCGACCACATGCTGTTCAATCTTATCAAATTCAACCGACCTCGCTTCAGAGTGAAGATATTTTCAATTTTCAGTCAAATAAAATTCAAATTCCAGCCTATTTCGTTCCAGTTCAAGGATATTATCATTTTTACGACATCGGCATAGCCTTCTCGATGTGTTGTGTGTATGAAGTCGAACACGTGCTGTTCGATCTTATTATCAAATTCAGCCTACCTTGCTCCAGAGGAAAGATATTCTCAATTTTCAGTCATCGGTATTACAGCCTATCTCGTTCCAGTTCAAGAATATTATCATTTTTACGACATCGTCATGGCCTTCTCGATGTGTTGTGTGTATGAAGTCGAACACGTGCTGTTCGATCTTATTCTCAAATTCAGCCTACCTTGCTCCAGAGGAAAGATATTCTCAATTTTCAGTCATCGGTATTACTCCTAACAGCTTAATATGGTGGCCTTTTCGAAGTGTGGTGTGCTTGAAGTCGACCACATGCTGTTCAATCTTTTTCTCATATCCAACCTACCTCGCTTCAGAGTGGAGATATTTTCAATTTTGGGTTATCGGTTTTAATACCAACATATGGTGGCCTTTTCATTAGTTGATGTGTATGCACACGAACCCGGCAGGTTCAAATCAATTTCAAAATACAGCCTATCTCGTTCCATTCCAGTTCAAGAATATTATCATTTTTACGACATCGGCATAGCCTTCTCGATGTGTTGAGTGTATGAAGTCGAACACGTGCTGTTCGATCTTATTCTCAAATTCAGCCTACCTTGCTCCAAAGGAAACATTCTCAATTTTCAGTCATAGGTATTACTCCTGAAAGCTTTATATGGTGGCATTTCCATTAGTTAATGTGTATGCACACGAACACGGCAGGTTCAAATCAAATTCAAAATTCAGCCCATCTCGTTCCAGTTCAAAGATATAATCATTTATCGACTAGCTTCCAATAGTTCTCGATGTGCGGTGTGTTTGAAGTCGACCACATGCTGTTCAATCTTATCGAATTCAACCGACCTCGCTTCAGAGTGAAGATATTTTCAATTTTCAGTCAAATAAAATTCAAATTCCAGCCTATTTCGTTCCAGTTCAAGGATATTATCATTTTTACGACATCGGCATAGCCTTCTCGATGTGTTGTGTTCAAAAAAAAAATTTTAAAAAAAATTTCAAAAAAAAAATTTCAAAAAAAAAATTTTAAAAAAAATTTCGAAAAAAAATTAAAAAAAAAAAATTTTAAAAAAATTTCGAAAAAAAAAAAAAATTTCAAAAAAAAAAAAAATTTTCAAAAAAAAAATTAAAAAAAAAAAATTTTCAAAAAAAAAAATTCAAAAAAAAAAATTAAAAAAAAAAATTTTCAAAAAAAAATTTAAAAAAAAAAATCGAAAAAATTAAAAAAAAAAATTTCAGAAAAATTTTCAAAAAAAAAATTTCAAAAAAAGTTTCAAAAAAAAAAATTCAAAAAAAAAAATTTCAAAAAAAAAATTTTCAAAAAAAAAATTTAAAAAAAAATTTTTCAAAAAAAATAAAAAAAAAAAAAATTTCAAAAAAATTTTCAAAAAAAAAATTCAAAAAAAAAAAAATTCAAAAAAAAAAATAAAAAAAAAATTTTAAAAAAAAATTCGAAAAAAAAAATTTAAAAAAAAATTCTCAAAAAAATAAAATAAAAAAAAATTCAAAAAAAATAAAAAAAAAAATTTAAAAAAAATTTCAAAAAAAAAAATTTCCAAAAAAAAAATTTAAAAAAAAATAAAAAAAAAATAAAAAAAAATTTCGAAAAAAAAATTTCGAAAAAAAAATTGAAAAAAAAATTTAAAAAAAAAAAAAAAAAAAATTTCAGAAAAATTTTCAAAAAAAGTTTCAAAAAAAAAAATTCAAAAAAAAAATTTCAAAAAAAAATTAAAAAAAAATTTCAAAAAAATTTTCAAAAAAAAAATTTCAAAAAAAAAATTTAAAAAAAATTTCAAAAAAAAATTTTAAAAAAAATTTCGAAAAAAAAAATTAAAAAAAAAAATTTCAAAAAAATTCAAAAAAAAAAATTTCAAAAAAAAATAAAAAAAAAATTAAAAAAAAATTCGAAAAAAAAAATTAAAAAAAAAATTCTCAAAAAAATAAAATAAAAAAAAATTCAAAAAAAAAATTAAAAAAAATTTCAAAAAAATTTTCAAAAAAAAAAATTTAAAAAAAAATTCGAAAAAATTTCGAAAAAATTTTCGAAAAAAAAATTTAAAAAAAATTTCAAAAAAAATTTCAAAAAAAAAATTAAAAAAAAATTTCGAAAAAAAAATTTCAAAAAAAAAATTAAAAAAAAAAATTCAAAAAAATTTAAAAAAAAAAATTTCAGAAAAATTTTCAAAAAAAAAAATTTCAAAAAAAGTTTCAAAAAAAAAAATTCAAAAAAAAAATTTCAAAAAAAAATTAAAAAAAAATTTCAAAAAAATTTTCAAAAAAAAAATTTTACAAAAATTTTCAAAAAAAAAAATTTCAAAAAAAAAATTTTAAAAAAAATTTCGAAAAAAAAATTTAAAAAAAAAATTTCAAAAAAAATTTTCAAAAAAAAAATTCAAAAAAAATTTCAAAAAAAAAAATTCAAAAAAAAAAGTTTCAAAAAAAAAATAAAAAAAAAAATTTTAAAAAAATTTCAAAAAAAAAATTCAAAAAAAATTTCAAAAAAAAAATTTCAAAAAAATTTCGAAAAAATTTCGAAAAAATTTTCGAAAAAAAAATTTAAAAAAAATTTTAAAAAAAATTTAAAAAAAAAATTTCAGAAAAAAAAAAAAAATTTCAAAAAAAATAAAAAAAAAAAAAATTTCAGAAAAAAAAAAAATTTCAAAAAAATGAAAAAAAAATTAAAAAAAAAATTAAAAAAAAAATTTTAAAAAAAAATTGAAAAAAAAATTTAAAAAAAAATTTTCAAAAAAAATTAAAAAAAAAAAAATTCAGAAAAAATTTCAAAAAAAAAATTTCAAAAAAATTTTCAAAAAAAAAATTCAAAAAAAAAAAAATTTCAAAAAAAAAATAAAAAAAAAAATTTTAAAAAAATTTCAAAAAAAAAATTCAAAAAAAAATAAAAAAAAAAAAATTCAAAAAAAAAATTTAAAAAAATTTCAAAAAAATTTTCAAAAAAAAAAATTTAAAAAAAAATTCGAAAAAATTTCGAAAAAATTTTCGAAAAAAAAATTTAAAAAAAATTTCAAAAAAAATTTCAAAAAAAAATTTAAAAAAAATTTCGAAAACAAAATTTAAAAAAAAAAATTTCAAAAAAAATTTTCAAAAAAAAAATTCAAAAAAAAAATTTCAAAAAAAAATAAAAAAAAAAATTTTAAAAAAATTTCAAAAAAAAAATTCAAAAAAAAATAAAAAAAAATTTCAAAAAAAAAATTTTAAAAAAATTTCAAAAAAATTTTCAAAAAAAAAATTTCAAAAAAATTTCGAAAAAATTTCGAAAAAATTTTCGAAAAAAAAATTTGAAAAAAATTTTAAAAAAAATTAAAAAAAAAAATTTCAGAAAAAAAAAAAATTTCAAAAAAAAAAAAAAAAAAAAATTTCAGAAAAAAAAAAAATCAAAAAAATAAAAAAAAAAATTCAAAAAAAAATTTAAAAAAAAATTTTAAAAAAAAATTGAAAAAAAAAATTTAAAAAAAAAATTTTCAAAAAAAATAAAAAAAAAAAATTTCAAAAAAAAATAAAAAAAAAAATTTCAAAAAAATTTTCAAAAAAAAAATTCAAAAAAAAAAAAATTTCAAAAAAAAAATAAAAAAAAAAATTTTAAAAAAATTTCAAAAAAAAAATTCAAAAAAAAATAAAAAAAAAAATTTCAAAAAAAAAATTAAAAAAAAATTTCAAAAAAATTTTCAAAAAAAAAATTTAAAAAAAATTTCGAAAAAATTTCGAAAAAATTTTCGAAAAAAAAATTTAAAAAAAATTTCAAAAAAAATTTCAAAAAAAAAAAAAAATATCAAAAAAAAAATTTTAAAAAAATTTCAAAAAAATTTAAAAAAAAAAAAAATTTCAAAAAAATTTTCAAAAAAAAAAATTTCAAAAAAAAAATTTTCAAAAAAAAAATTTTAAAAAAAATTTTTCAAAAAAAAATTGAAAGAAAAAAATTTCAAAAAAAAAATTAAAAAAAAAAATTTAAAAAAAATTTCAAAAAAAAAATTTTAAAAAAAATTTCGAAAAAAAAATTTTAAAAAAAATTCTCAAAAAAATAAAAAAAAAATTCTCAAAAAAATAAAAAAAAAAAATTTCAAAAATAAAAATTTCAAAAAAATTTTCAAAAAAAAAATTCAAAAAAAAAAAAAAATTTCAAAAAAAAAATAAAAAAAAAAAAATTCAAAAAAAAAATTAAAAAAAATTTCAAAAAAATTTTCAAAAAAAAAAATTTAAAAAAAAATTCGAAAAAATTTCGAAAAAATTTTCGAAAAAAAAATTTAAAAAAAATTTCAAAAAAAAAAATTAAAAAAAAATTTCGAAAAAAAAATTTAAAAAAAAAAATTTCAAAAAAAATTTTCAAAAAAAAAATTCAAAAAAAAAATTTCAAAAAAAAATAAAAAAAAAAATTTTAAAAAAATTTCAAAAAAAAAATTCAAAAAAAAATAAAAAAAAATTTCAAAAAAAAAATTTAAAAAAAATTTCAAAAAAATTTTCAAAAAAAAAATTTAAAAAAAATTTCGAAAAAATTTCGAAAAAATTTTCGAAAAAAAAATTTAAAAAAAATTTCAAAAAAAATTTCAAAAAAAAAAATTTCAGAAAAAAAAAAAAATTTCAAAAAAAAAATTTTAAAAAAATTTCAAAAAAATTTTCAAAAAAAAAAATTTCAAAAAAATTTTCAAAAAAAAAAATTTCAAAAAAAAAATTTTCAAAAAAAAAATTTTCAAAAAAAAAATTTAAAAAAAAATTTTTCAAAAAAAAATTGAAAGAAAAAAATTTCAAAAAAAAAATTTAAAAAAAAAAATTTAAAAAAAATTTCAAAAAAAAAATTTTAAAAAAAATTTCGAAAAAAAAATTTTAAAAAAAATTCTCAAAAAAATTCTCAAAAAAATAAAAAAAAAAAATTTTCAAAAAAAAAAATTTCAAAAAAGTTTTCGAAAAAAAAATTTCAAAAAAAAAAATTTCCATAAAAAAAAATTTCAAAAAAATTTCAAAAAAAAATTCAAAAAAAAAATTCAAAAAAAAATAAAAAAAAAATTTCAAAAAAAAAATTTAAAAAAAAATTTTTCAAAAAAAAATTGAAAGAAAAAAATTTCAAAAAAAAAATTAAAAAAAAAAAATTTAAAAAAAATTTCAAAAAAAAAATTTTAAAAAAAATTTCGAAAAAAAAATTTTAAAAAAAATTCTCAAAAAAATAAAAAAAAAATTCTCAAAAAAATAAAAAAAAAAATTTTCAAAAAAAAAAATTTCAAAAAAGTTTTCGAAAAAAAAATTTCAAAAAAAAAAATTTCCATAAAAAAAAATTTCAAAAAAATTTCAAAAAAAAATTCAAAAAAAAAATTCAAAAAAAAATTAAAAAAAAATTTCAAAAAAAAAATTTAAAAAAAATTTCAAAAAAAATTTCAAAAAAATAAAAATAAAATAAAAAAAAAATTCAAAAAAAAAATTAAAAAAAAAATTTAAAAAAAATTTCAAAAAAAAAATTTCCAAAAAAATTTCAAAAAAAATTTCAAAAAAATTTTAAAAAAAAATTTTCAAAAAAAAAATTCAAAAAAAAAATTTTAAAAAAATTTCAAAAAAATTTCAAAAAAAAAATTCAAAAAAAAATAAAAAAAAAAATTTCAAAAAAAAAAATTAAAAAAAAAAATTTTCAAAAAAAAAATTTAAATAAAAAATTTTCAAAAAAAAATTAAAAAAAAAAAATTTTCAAAAAAAAAATTTCAAAAAAAAAAATTAAAAAAAAAATTTTCAAAAAAAAAATTAAAAAAAAAAATTTTCAAAAAAAAATTTTAGAAAAAAATTTTCAAAAAAAAAATTTTAAAAAAATTTCGAAAAAAAAAAAAAAATTTCGAAAAAAAAAATTTAAAAAAAAAAATTTTCAAAAAAAAAAATTTCAAAAAAAATTTCAAAAAAATTTTCAAAAAAAAAATTCAAAAAAAAAATTTCAAAAAAAATTTCAAAAAAATTTTCAAAAAAAAATTTCAAAAAAAAAAAATTAAAAAAAAAATTTTCAAAAAAAAAAAATTTCAAAAAAAAAAATTTCAAAAAAAAAATTTCCATAAAAAAAATTTTTAAAAAAATTGAAAAAAAAAATTTTAAAAAAATTTCGAAAAAAAAATTTTCAAAAAAAAAAATTTCTAAAAAAATTTCAAAAAAATTTTCAAAAAAAAAATTTCAAAAAAAAAAATTAAAAAAAAAATTTTCAAAAAAAAAATAAAAAAAAAAAATTTCAAAAAAAAATTTTAGAAAAAAATTTTCAAAAAATTTCGAAAAAAAAAAAAAATTTCAAAAAAAAAAAAAATTTTCAAAAAAAAAATTAAAAAAAAAAAATTTTCAAAAAAAAAAATTCAAAAAAAAAATTTCAAAAAAAAATTAAAAAAAAATTTCAAAAAAATTTTCAAAAAAAAAAATTTCAAAAAAAAAATTTAAAAAAAATTTCAAAAAAAAAATTTTAAAAAAAATTTCGAAAAAAAAAATTAAAAAAAAAAAATTTCAAAAAAATTCAAAAAAAAAAATTTCAAAAAAAAATAAAAAAAAAATTAAAAAAAAATTCGAAAAAAAAAAGTTAAAAAAAAATTCTCAAAAAAATAAAATAAAAAAAAATTCAAAAAAAAAATAAAAAAAAAAATTTAAAAAAAATTTCGAAAAAAAAAATTTCCAAAAAAAAAATTTAAAAAAAAATAAAAAAAAATTAAAAAAAAATTTCGAAAAAAAAATTTTAAAAAAAAAATTTTCAAAAAAAAAAATTTCAAAAAAAATTTCAAAAAAATTTTCAAAAAAAAAATTTCAAAAAAAAAATTAAAAAAAAAAATTTCAAAAAAAAAAATAAAAAAAAAAATTTTCAAGAAAAAAATTAAAAAAAAAAATTTTCAAAAAAAAATTTTAGAAAAAAATTTTAAAAAAATTTCGAAAAAAAAAAAATTTCGAAAAAAAAAAAATTTTCAAAAAAAAAAATTTCAAAAAAAATTTCAAAAAAATTTTCAAAAAAAAAATTCAAAAAAAAAAATTTTAGAAAAAAATTTTAAAAAAAATTTCAAAAAAATTTTCAAAAAAAAAATTCAAAAAAAAAAATTTCAAAAAAAATTTCAAAAAAATTTTCAAAAAAAAAATTTCAAAAAAAAAAATTTAAAAAAAAAATTTCAAAAAAAAAATTAAAAAAAAAAATTTTAGAAAAAAATTTTCAAAAAAAAATTGAAAAAAAAAAAATTTCAAAAAAAATTTCAAAAAAAAAATTCAAAAAAAAAAATTTCAAAAAAAATTTCAAAAAAATTTTCAAAAAAAAAATTTCAAAAAAAAAAAATAAAAAAAAAATTTTCAAAAAAAAAATTTAAAAAAAAATTTTCAAAAAAAAATTTTAGAAAAAAATTTTAAAAAAATTTCGAAAAAAAAAAAAATTTCGAAAAAAAAAAAATTTTCAAAAAAAAAAATTTCAAAAAAAATTTCAAAAAAATTAAAAAAAAAAAAATTTCAAAAAAAAAAAATTAAAAAAAAAATTTTCAAAAAAAAAATTTAAAAAAAAAATTTTAGAAAAAAATTTTCAAAAAAAAATTGTGCTGTTCGATCTTATTCTCAAATTCAGCCTACCTTGCTCCAGAGTAAAGATATTGTTCTATATGCTGGCCTTCTCGAAGTGTGGTGTGAATGAAGTCGACCACATGCTGTTCAATCTTATTATAAAATTCAACCACCTCGCTTCAGCCTTAAAATTCAAAATCCAGCCTATCTCGTTCTAGTTCAAGGATATTATCATTTTTACGACATCGGCATAGCCTTCTCGATGTTTTGTGTGTATGAAGTCGACCACATGCTGTTCAATCTTTTTCTCATATCCAACCTACCTCGCTTCAGAGTGGAGATATTTTCAATTTTGGGTTATCGGTTTTAATACCAACATATGGTGGCCTTTTCATTAGTTGATGTGTATGCACACGAACCCGGCAGGTTCAAATCAATTTCAAAATACAGCCTATCTCGTTCCATTCCAGTTCAAGAATATTATCATTTTTACGACATCGGCATAGCCTTCTCGATGTGTTGTGTGTATGAAGTCGAACACGTGCTGTTCGATCTTATTCTCAAATTCAGCCTACGTTGCTCCAGAGGAAACATATTCTCAATTTTCAGTCATCGGTATTACTCCTAAAAGCTTTATATGGTGGCCTTTCCATTAGTTAATGTGTATGCACACGAACACGGCAGGTTCAAATCAAATTCAAAATTCAGCCCATCTCGTTCCAGTTCAAAGATATTATCATTTATCGACTAGCTTCCAATAGTTCTCGATGTGCGGTGTGTTTGAAGTCGACCACATGCTGTTCAATCTTATCAAATTCAACCGACCTCGCTTCAGAGTGAAGATATTTTCAATTTTCAGTCAAATAAAATTCAAATTCCAGCCTATTTCGTTCCAGTTCAAGGATATTATCATTTTTACGACATCGGCATAGCCTTCTCGATGTGTTGTGTGTATGAAGTCGAACACGTGCTGTTCGATCTTATTATCAAATTCAGCCTACCTTGCTCCAGAGGAAAGATATTCTCAATTTTCAGTCATCGGTATTACAGCCTATCTCGTTCCAGTTCAAGAATATTATCATTTTTACGACATCGTCATGGCCTTCTCGATGTGTTGTGTGTATGAAGTCGAACACGTGCTGTTCGATCTTATTCTCAAATTCAGCCTACCTTGCTCCAGAGGAAAGATATTCTCAATTTTCAGTCATCGGTATTACTCCTAACAGCTTAATATGGTGGCCTTTTCGAAGTGTGGTGTGCTTGAAGTCGACCACATGCTGTTCAATCTTTTTCTCATATCCAACCTACCTCGCTTCAGAGTGGAGATATTTTCAATTTTGGGTTATCGGTTTTAATACCAACATATGGTGGCCTTTTCATTAGTTGATGTGTATGCACACGAACCCGGCAGGTTCAAATCAATTTCAAAATACAGCCTATCTCGTTCCATTCCAGTTCAAGAATATTATCATTTTTACGACATCGGCATAGCCTTCTCGATGTGTTGAGTGTATGAAGTCGAACACGTGCTGTTCGATCTTATTCTCAAATTCAGCCTACCTTGCTCCAAAGGAAACATTCTCAATTTTCAGTCATAGGTATTACTCCTGAAAGCTTTATATGGTGGCATTTCCATTAGTTAATGTGTATGCACACGAACACGGCAGGTTCAAATCAAATTCAAAATTCAGCCCATCTCGTTCCAGTTCAAAGATATAATCATTTATCGACTAGCTTCCAATAGTTCTCGATGTGCGGTGTGTTTGAAGTCGACCACATGCTGTTCAATCTTATCGAATTCAACCGACCTCGCTTCAGAGTGAAGATATTTTCAATTTTCAGTCAAATAAAATTCAAATTCCAGCCTATTTCGTTCCAGTTCAAGGATATTATCATTTTTACGACATCGGCATAGCCTTCTCGATGTGTTGTGTTCAAAAAAAAAATTTTAAAAAAAATTTCAAAAAAAAAATTTCAAAAAAAAAATTTTAAAAAAAATTTCGAAAAAAAATTAAAAAAAAAAAATTTTAAAAAAATTTCGAAAAAATTTCAAAAAAAAAATTCAAAAAAAAATAAAAAAAAAAATTTCAAAAAAAAAAATTAAAAAAAAAAATTTTCAAAAAAAAAATTTAAATAAAAAATTTTCAAAAAAAAATTAAAAAAAAAAAATTTTCAAAAAAAAAATTTCAAAAAAAAAAATTAAAAAAAAAATTTTCAAAAAAAAAATTAAAAAAAAAAATTTTCAAAAAAAAATTTTAGAAAAAAATTTTCAAAAAATTTCGAAAAAAAAAAAAAAATTTCGAAAAAAAAAATTAAAAAAAAAAAATTTTCAAAAAAAAAAATTTCAAAAAAAATTTCAAAAAAATTTTCAAAAAAAAAATTCAAAAAAAAAATTTCAAAAAAAATTTCAAAAAAATTTTCAAAAAAAAATTTCAAAAAAAAAAAATTAAAAAAAAAATTTTCAAAAAAAAAAAATTTCAAAAAAAAAAATTTCAAAAAAAAAATTTCCATAAAAAAAATTTTTAAAAAAATTGAAAAAAAAAATTTTAAAAAAATTTCGAAAAAAAAATTTTCAAAAAAAAAAATTTCTAAAAAAATTTCAAAAAAATTTTCAAAAAAAAAATTTCAAAAAAAAAAATTAAAAAAAAAAATTTTCAAAAAAAAAATAAAAAAAAAAAATTTCAAAAAAAAATTTTAGAAAAAAATTTTCAAAAAATTTCGAAAAAAAAAAAAAATTTCAAAAAAAAAAAAAATTTTCAAAAAAAAAATTAAAAAAAAAAAATTTTCAAAAAAAAAAATTCAAAAAAAAAATTTCAAAAAAAAATTAAAAAAAAATTTCAAAAAAATTTTCAAAAAAAAAAATTTCAAAAAAAAAATTTAAAAAAAATTTCAAAAAAAAAATTTTAAAAAAAATTTCGAAAAAAAAAATTAAAAAAAAAAAATTTCAAAAAAATTCAAAAAAAAAAATTTCAAAAAAAAATAAAAAAAAAATTAAAAAAAAATTCGAAAAAAAAAAGTTAAAAAAAAATTCTCAAAAAAATAAAATAAAAAAAAATTCAAAAAAAAAATAAAAAAAAAAATTTAAAAAAAATTTCGAAAAAAAAAATTTCCAAAAAAAAAATTTAAAAAAAAATAAAAAAAAATTAAAAAAAAATTTCGAACAAAAAATTTAAAAAAAAAAATTTTCAAAAAAAAAAATTTCAAAAAAAATTTCAAAAAAATTTTCAAAAAAAAAATTTCAAAAAAAAAATTAAAAAAAAAAATTTCAAAAAAAAAAATAAAAAAAAAAATTTTCAAGAAAAAAATTAAAAAAAAAAATTTTCAAAAAAAAATTTTAGAAAAAAATTTTAAAAAAATTTCGAAAAAAAAAAAATTTCGAAAAAAAAAAAATTTTCAAAAAAAAAAATTTCAAAAAAAATTTCAAAAAAATTTTCAAAAAAAAAATTCAAAAAAAAAAATTTTAGAAAAAAATTTTAAAAAAAATTTCAAAAAAATTTTCAAAAAAAAAATTTCAAAAAAAAAAAATAAAAAAAAAATTTTCAAAAAAAAAATTTAAAAAAAAATTTTCAAAAAAAAATTTTAGAAAAAAATTTTAAAAAAATTTCGAAAAAAAAAAAAATTTCGAAAAAAAAAAAATTTTCAAAAAAAAAAATTTCAAAAAAAATTTCAAAAAAATTTAAAAAAAAAAAATTTCAAAAAAAAAAAATTAAAAAAAAAATTTTCAAAAAAAAAATTTAAAAAAAAAATTTTAGAAAAAAATTTTCAAAAAAAAATTGTGCTGTTCGATCTTATTCTCAAATTCAGCCTACCTTGCTCCAGAGTAAAGATATTGTTCTATATGCTGGCCTTCTCGAAGTGTGGTGTGAATGAAGTCGACCACATGCTGTTCAATCTTATTATAAAATTCAACCACCTCGCTTCAGCCTTAAAATTCAAAATCCAGCCTATCTCGTTCTAGTTCAAGGATATTATCATTTTTACGACATCGGCATAGCCTTCTCGATGTTTTGTGTGTATGAAGTCGACCACATGCTGTTCAATCTTTTTCTCATATCCAACCTACCTCGCTTCAGAGTGGAGATATTTTCAATTTTGGGTTATCGGTTTTAATACCAACATATGGTGGCCTTTTCATTAGTTGATGTGTATGCACACGAACCCGGCAGGTTCAAATCAATTTCAAAATACAGCCTATCTCGTTCCATTCCAGTTCAAGAATATTATCATTTTTACGACATCGGCATAGCCTTCTCGATGTGTTGTGTGTATGAAGTCGAACACGTGCTGTTCGATCTTATTCTCAAATTCAGCCTACGTTGCTCCAGAGGAAACATATTCTCAATTTTCAGTCATCGGTATTACTCCTAAAAGCTTTATATGGTGGCCTTTCCATTAGTTAATGTGTATGCACACGAACACGGCAGGTTCAAATCAAATTCAAAATTCAGCCCATCTCGTTCCAGTTCAAAGATATTATCATTTATCGACTAGCTTCCAATAGTTCTCGATGTGCGGTGTGTTTGAAGTCGACCACATGCTGTTCAATCTTATCAAATTCAACCGACCTCGCTTCAGAGTGAAGATATTTTCAATTTTCAGTCAAATAAAATTCAAATTCCAGCCTATTTCGTTCCAGTTCAAGGATATTATCATTTTTACGACATCGGCATAGCCTTCTCGATGTGTTGTGTGTATGAAGTCGAACACGTGCTGTTCGATCTTATTATCAAATTCAGCCTACCTTGCTCCAGAGGAAAGATATTCTCAATTTTCAGTCATCGGTATTACAGCCTATCTCGTTCCAGTTCAAGAATATTATCATTTTTACGACATCGTCATGGCCTTCTCGATGTGTTGTGTGTATGAAGTCGAACACGTGCTGTTCGATCTTATTCTCAAATTCAGCCTACCTTGCTCCAGAGGAAAGATATTCTCAATTTTCAGTCATCGGTATTACTCCTAACAGCTTAATATGGTGGCCTTTTCGAAGTGTGGTGTGCTTGAAGTCGACCACATGCTGTTCAATCTTTTTCTCATATCCAACCTACCTCGCTTCAGATTTTCAATTTTGGGTTATCGGTTTTAATACCAACATATGGTGGCCTTTTCATTAGTTAATTTAAAAAAAAAAATTTCAAAAAAAATTTTCAAAAAAAAAATTCAAAAAAAAAATTTCAAAAAAAAATAAAAAAAAAAATTTTAAAAAAATTTCAAAAAAAAAATTCAAAAAAAAATAAAAAAAAATTTCAAAAAAAAAATTTAAAAAAAATTTCAAAAAAATTTTCAAAAAAAAAATTTAAAAAAAATTTCGAAAAAATTTCGAAAAAATTTTCGAAAAAAAAATTTAAAAAAAATTTCAAAAAAAATTTCAAAAAAAAAAATTTCAGAAAAAAAAAAAAATTTCAAAAAAAAAATTTTAAAAAAATTTCAAAAAAATTTTCAAAAAAAAAAATTTCAAAAAAATTTTCAAAAAAAAAAATTTCAAAAAAAAAATTTTCAAAAAAAAAATTTTCAAAAAAAAAATTTAAAAAAAAATTTTTCAAAAAAAAATTGAAAGAAAAAAATTTCAAAAAAAAAATTTAAAAAAAAAAATTTAAAAAAAATTTCAAAAAAAAAATTTTAAAAAAAATTTCGAAAAAAAAATTTTAAAAAAAATTCTCAAAAAAATTCTCAAAAAAATAAAAAAAAAAAATTTTCAAAAAAAAAAATTTCAAAAAAGTTTTCGAAAAAAAAATTTCAAAAAAAAAAATTTCCATAAAAAAAAATTTCAAAAAAATTTCAAAAAAAAATTCAAAAAAAAAATTCAAAAAAAAATAAAAAAAAAATTTCAAAAAAAAAATTTAAAAAAAAATTTTTCAAAAAAAAATTGAAAGAAAAAAATTTCAAAAAAAAAATTAAAAAAAAAAAATTTAAAAAAAATTTCAAAAAAAAAATTTTAAAAAAAATTTCGAAAAAAAAATTTTAAAAAAAATTCTCAAAAAAATAAAAAAAAAATTCTCAAAAAAATAAAAAAAAAAATTTTCAAAAAAAAAAATTTCAAAAAAGTTTTCGAAAAAAAAATTTCAAAAAAAAAAATTTCCATAAAAAAAAATTTCAAAAAAATTTCAAAAAAAAATTCAAAAAAAAAATTCAAAAAAAAATTAAAAAAAAATTTCAAAAAAAAAATTTAAAAAAAATTTCAAAAAAAATTTCAAAAAAATAAAAATAAAATAAAAAAAAAATTCAAAAAAAAAATTAAAAAAAAAATTTAAAAAAAATTTCAAAAAAAAAATTTCCAAAAAAATTTCAAAAAAAATTTCAAAAAAATTTTAAAAAAAAATTTTCAAAAAAAAAATTCAAAAAAAAAATTTTAAAAAAATTTCAAAAAAATTTCAAAAAAAAAATTCAAAAAAAAATAAAAAAAAAAATTTCAAAAAAAAAAATTAAAAAAAAAAATTTTCAAAAAAAAAATTTAAATAAAAAATTAAAAAAAAAAAATTTTCAAAAAAAAAATTTCAAAAAAAAAAATTAAAAAAAAAATTTTCAAAAAAAAAATTAAAAAAAAAAATTTTCAAAAAAAAATTTTAGAAAAAAATTTTCAAAAAAAAAATTTTAAAAAAATTTCGAAAAAAAAAAAAAAATTTCGAAAAAAAAAATTAAAAAAAAAAAATTTTCAAAAAAAAAAATTTCAAAAAAAATTTCAAAAAAATTTTCAAAAAAAAAATTCAAAAAAAAAATTTCAAAAAAAATTTCAAAAAAATTTTCAAAAAAAAATTTCAAAAAAAAAAAATTAAAAAAAAAATTTTCAAAAAAAAAAAATTTCAAAAAAAAAAATTTCAAAAAAAAAATTTCCATAAAAAAAATTTTTAAAAAAATTGAAAAAAAAAATTTTAAAAAAATTTCGAAAAAAAAATTTTCAAAAAAAAAAATTTCTAAAAAAATTTCAAAAAAATTTTCAAAAAAAAAATTTCAAAAAAAAAAATTAAAAAAAAAAATTTTCAAAAAAAAAATAAAAAAAAAAAATTTCAAAAAAAAATTTTAGAAAAAAATTTTCAAAAAATTTCGAAAAAAAAAAAAATTTCAAAAAAAAAAAAAATTTTCAAAAAAAAAATTAAAAAAAAAAAATTTTCAAAAAAAAAAATTCAAAAAAAAAATTTCAAAAAAAAATTAAAAAAAAATTTCAAAAAAATTTTCAAAAAAAAAAATTTCAAAAAAAAAATTTAAAAAAAATTTCAAAAAAAAAATTTTAAAAAAAATTTCGAAAAAAAAAATTAAAAAAAAAAAATTTCAAAAAAATTCAAAAAAAAAAATTTCAAAAAAAAATAAAAAAAAAATTAAAAAAAAATTCGAAAAAAAAAAGTTAAAAAAAAATTCTCAAAAAAATAAAATAAAAAAAAATTCAAAAAAAAAATAAAAAAAAAAATTTAAAAAAAATTTCGAAAAAAAAAATTTCCAAAAAAAAAATTTAAAAAAAAATTAAAAAAAATTAAAAAAAAATTTCGAAAAAAAAATTTTAAAAAAAAAATTTTCAAAAAAAAAAATTTCAAAAAAAATTTCAAAAAAATTTTCAAAAAAAAAATTTCAAAAAAAAAATTAAAAAAAAAAATTTCAAAAAAAAAAATAAAAAAAAAATTTTCAAGAAAAAAATTAAAAAAAAAAATTTTCAAAAAAAAAAATTTCAAAAAAAATTTCAAAAAAATTTTCAAAAAAAAAATTTCAAAAAAAAAATTAAAAAAAAAAATTTCAAAAAAAAAAATAAAAAAAAAAATTTTCAAGAAAAAAATTAAAAAAAAAAATTTAAAAAAAAAATTTTAGAAAAAAATTTTCAAAAAAAAATTGTGCTGTTCGATCTTATTCTCAAATTCAGCCTACCTTGCTCCAGAGTAAAGATATTGTTCTATATGCTGGCCTTCTCGAAGTGTGGTGTGAATGAAGTCGACCACATGCTGTTCAATCTTATTATAAAATTCAACCACCTCGCTTCAGAGTGTAGATATTTTCAATTTTCAGTCATCGGTTTTACTCCTAACAGCTTTATAAGGTGGCCTTAAAATTCAAAATCCAGCCTATCTCGTTCTAGTTCAAGGATATTATCATTTTTACGACATCGGCATAGCCTTCTCGATGTTTTGTGTGTATGAAGTCGACCACATGCTGTTCAATCTTTTTCTCATATCCAACCTACCTCGCTTCAGAGTGGAGATATTTTCAATTTTGGGTTATCGGTTTTAATACCAACATATGGTGGCCTTTTCATTAGTTGATGTGTATGCACACGAACCCGGCAGGTTCAAATCAATTTCAAAATACAGCCTATCTCGTTCCATTCCAGTTCAAGAATATTATCATTTTTACGACATCGGCATAGCCTTCTCGATGTGTTGTGTGTATGAAGTCGAACACGTGCTGTTCGATCTTATTCTCAAATTCAGCCTACGTTGCTCCAGAGGAAACATATTCTCAATTTTCAGTCATCGGTATTACTCCTAAAAGCTTTATATGGTGGCCTTTCCATTAGTTAATGTGTATGCACACGAACACGGCAGGTTCAAATCAAATTCAAAATTCAGCCCATCTCGTTCCAGTTCAAAGATATTATCATTTATCGACTAGCTTCCAATAGTTCTCGATGTGCGGTGTGTTTGAAGTCGACCACATGCTGTTCAATCTTATCAAATTCAACCGACCTCGCTTCAGAGTGAAGATATTTTCAATTTTCAGTCAAATAAAATTCAAATTCCAGCCTATTTCGTTCCAGTTCAAGGATATTATCATTTTTACGACATCGGCATAGCCTTCTCGATGTGTTGTGTGTATGAAGTCGAACACGTGCTGTTCGATCTTATTATCAAATTCAGCCTACCTTGCTCCAGAGGAAAGATATTCTCAATTTTCAGTCATCGGTATTACAGCCTATCTCGTTCCAGTTCAAGAATATTATCATTTTTACGACATCGTCATGGCCTTCTCGATGTGTTGTGTGTATGAAGTCGAACACGTGCTGTTCGATCTTATTCTCAAATTCAGCCTACCTTGCTCCAGAGGAAAGATATTCTCAATTTTCAGTCATCGGTATTACTCCTAACAGCTTAATATGGTGGCCTTTTCGAAGTGTGGTGTGCTTGAAGTCGACCACATGCTGTTCAATCTTTTTCTCATATCCAACCTACCTCGCTTCAGAGTGGAGATATTTTCAATTTTGGGTTATCGGTTTTAATACCAACATATGGTGGCCTTTTCATTAGTTGATGTGTATGCACACGAACCCGGCAGGTTCAAATCAATTTCAAAATACAGCCTATCTCGTTCCATTCCAGTTCAAGAATATTATCATTTTTACGACATCGGCATAGCCTTCTCGATGTGTTGAGTGTATGAAGTCGAACACGTGCTGTTCGATCTTATTCTCAAATTCAGCCTACCTTGCTCCAAAGGAAACATTCTCAATTTTCAGTCATAGGTATTACTCCTGAAAGCTTTATATGGTGGCATTTCCATTAGTTAATGTGTATGCACACGAACACGGCAGGTTCAAATCAAATTCAAAATTCAGCCCATCTCGTTCCAGTTCAAAGATATAATCATTTATCGACTAGCTTCCAATAGTTCTCGATGTGCGGTGTGTTTGAAGTCGACCACATGCTGTTCAATCTTATCGAATTCAACCGACCTCGCTTCAGAGTGAAGATATTTTCAATTTTCAGTCAAATAAAATTCAAATTCCAGCCTATTTCGTTCCAGTTCAAGGATATTATCATTTTTACGACATCGGCATAGCCTTCTCGATGTGTTGTGTTCAGAAAAAAAATTTTAAAAAAAATTTCAAAAAAAAAATTTCAAAAAAAAAATTTTAAAAAAA
>OX101824.2:28715414-28812914 GCA_944452925.2 Chrysolina oricalcia
AAATTTTCAAAAAAAAATTTTAGAAAAAAATTTTCAAAAAAAAAATTTTAAAAAAATTTCGAAAAAAAAAAAAAAATTTCGAAAAAAAAAATTAAAAAAAAAAAATTTTCAAAAAAAAAATTCAAAAAAAAAATTTCAAAAAAAATTTCAAAAAAATTTTCAAAAAAAAATTTCAAAAAAAAAAAAAATAAAAAAAAAAATTTTCAAAAAAAAAAAATTTCAAAAAAAAAAATTTCAAAAAAAAAAATTTCCATAAAAAAAATTTTTAAAAAAATTGAAAAAAAAAATTTAAAAAAAATTTCGAAAAAAAAATTTTCAAAAAAAAAAATTTCAAACAAAATTTCAAAAAAATTTTCAAAAAAAAAATTTCAAAAAAAAAATTAAAAAAAAAAATTTTCAAAAAAAAAATAAAAAAAAAAAATTTCAAAAAAAAATTTTAGAAAAAAATTTTCAAAAAAAAAAATTTTAAAAAAATTTCGAAAAAAAAAAAAAATTTCAAAAAAAAAAAAAATTTTCAAAAAAAAAATTAAAAAAAAAAAATTTTCAAAAAAAAAAATTCAAAAAAAAAAATCGAAAAAATTAAAAAAAAAAATTTCAGAAAAATTTTCAAAAAAAAAATTTCAAAAAAAGTTTCAAAAAAAAAAATTCAAAAAAAAAAATTTCAAAAAAAAAATTTTCAAAAAAAAAATTTAAAAAAAAATTTTTCAAAAAAAATTAAAAAAAAAAAAATTTCAAAAAAAATTTTCAAAAAAAAAATTCAAAAAAAAAAAAATTCAAAAAAAAAAATAAAAAAAAAATTTTAAAAAAAAATTCGAAAAAAAAAATTTAAAAAAAAATTCTCAAAAAAATAAAATAAAAAAAAATTCAAAAAAAATAAAAAAAAAAATTTAAAAAAAATTTCAAAAAAAAAAATTTCCAAAAAAAAAAAAAATAAAAAAAAAAAATTTTCAAAAAAAAAAAATTTCAAAAAAAAAAATTTCAAAAAAAAAAATTTCCATAAAAAAAATTTTTAAAAAAATTGAAAAAAAAAATTTAAAAAAAATTTCGAAAAAAAAATTTTCAAAAAAAAAAATTTCAAACAAAATTTCAAAAAAATTTTCAAAAAAAAAATTTCAAAAAAAAAAATTAAAAAAAAAAATTTTCAAAAAAAAAATAAAAAAAAAAAATTTCAAAAAAAAATTTTAGAAAAAAATTTTCAAAAAAAAAAATTTTAAAAAAATTTCGAAAAAAAAAAAAAATTTCAAAAAAAAATTAAAAAAAAATTAAAAAAAAATTCGAAAAAAAAAATTTAAAAAAAAATTCTCAAAAAAATAAAATAAAAAAAAATTCAAAAAAAAAATTAAAAAAAATTTCAAAAAAATTTTCAAAAAAAAAAATTTAAAAAAAAATTCGAAAAAATTTCGAAAAAATTTTCGAAAAAAAAATTTAAAAAAAATTTCAAAAAAAATTTCAAAAAAAAAATTAAAAAAAAATTTCGAAAAAAAAATTTAAAAAAAAAAATTTCAAAAAAAATTTTCAAAAAAAAAATTCAAAAAAAAAATTTCAAAAAAAAATAAAAAAAAAAATTTTAAAAAAATTTCAAAAAAAAAATTCAAAAAAAAATAAAAAAAAATTTCAAAAAAAAAATTTAAAAAAAATTTCAAAAAAATTTTCAAAAAAAAAATTTCAAAAAAATTTCGAAAAAATTTCGAAAACATTTTCGAAAAAAAAATTTGAAAAAAATTTTAAAAAAAATTTAAAAAAAAAATTTCAGAAAAAAAAAAAAATTTCAAAAAAAAAAAAAAAAAAAATTTCAGAAAAAAAAAAAAATCAAAAAAATAAAAAATAAAAAAAAAAAATTTTCAAAAAAAAAAAATTTCAAAAAAAAAAATTTCAAAAAAAAAAATTTCCATAAAAAAAATTTTTAAAAAAATTGAAAAAAAAAATTTAAAAAAAATTTCGAAAAAAAAATTTTCAAAAAAAAAAATTTCAAACAAAATTTCAAAAAAATTTTCAAAAAAAAAATTTCAAAAAAAAAAATTAAAAAAAAAAATTTTCAAAAAAAAAATAAAAAAAAAAAATTTCAAAAAAAAATTTTAGAAAAAAATTTTCAAAAAAAAAAATTTTAAAAAAATTTCGAAAAAAAAAAAAAATTTCAAAAAAAAAAAAAAATTTCAAAAAAAAAATTAAAAAAAAAAAATTTTCAAAAAAAAAAATTCAAAAAAAAAAATTAAAAAAAAAAATTTTCAAAAAAAAATTTAAAAAAAAAAATCGAAAAAATTAAAAAAAAAAATTTCAGAAAAATTTTCAAAAAAAAAATTTCAAAAAAAGTTTCAAAAAAAAAATTCAAAAAAAAAAATTTCAAAAAAAAAATTTTCAAAAAAAAAATTTAAAAAAAAATTTTTTAAAAAAAATTAAAAAAAAAAAAATTTCAAAAAAATTTTCAAAAAAAAAATTCAAAAAAAAAAAAATTCAAAAAAAAAAATAAAAAAAAAATTTAAAAAAAAAATTCGAAAAAAAAAATTAAAAAAAAATTCTCAAAAAAATAAAATAAAAAAAAATTCAAAAAAAATAAAAAAAAAAATTTAAAAAAAATTTCAAAAAAAAAAATTTCCAAAAAAAAAATTTAAAAAAAAATAAAAAAAAAATAAAAAAAAATTTCGAAAAAAAAATTTCGAAAAAAAAATTGAAAAAAAAATTAAAAAAAAAAAAAAAAAAAAATTTCAGAAAAATTTTCAAAAAAAGTTTCAAAAAAAAAAATTCAAAAAAAAAATTTCAAAAAAAAATTAAAAAAAAATTTAAAAAAAATTCGAAAAAAAAAATTTAAAAAAAAATTCTCAAAAAAATAAAATAAAAAAAAATTCAAAAAAAAAATTAAAAAAAATTTCAAAAAAATTTTCAAAAAAAAAAATTTAAAAAAAAATTCGAAAAAATTTCGAAAAAATTTTCGAAAAAAAAATTTAAAAAAAATTTCAAAAAAAATTTCAAAAAAAAAATTAAAAAAAAATTTCGAAAAAAAAATTTAAAAAAAAAAATTTCAAAAAAAATTTTCAAAAAAAAAATTCAAAAAAAAAATTTCAAAAAAAAATAAAAAAAAAAATTTTAAAAAAATTTCAAAAAAAAAATTCAAAAAAAAATAAAAAAAAATTTCAAAAAAAAAATTTAAAAAAAATTTCAAAAAAATTTTCAAAAAAAAAATTTCAAAAAAATTTCGAAAAAATTTCGAAAAAATTTTCGAAAAAAAAATTTGAAAAAAATTTTAAAAAAAATTTAAAAAAAAAATTTCAGAAAAAAAAAAAAATTTCAAAAAAAAAAAAAAAAAAAATTTCAGAAAAAAAAAAAAATCAAAAAAATAAAAAAAACAATTCAAAAAAAAATTTAAAAAAAAATTTAAAAAAAAAATTGAAAAAAAAAATTTAAAAAAAAAAATTTTCAAAAAAAATAAAAAAAAAAAATTTCAAAAAAAAATAAAAAAAAAAATTTCAAAAAAATTTTCAAAAAAAAAATTTAAAAAAAATTTCAAAAAAATTTTCAAAAAAAAAATTTCAAAAAAATTTCGAAAAAATTTCGAAAAAATTTTCGAAAAAAAATTTGAAAAAAATTTTAAAAAAAATTAAAAAAAAAAATTTCAGAAAAAAAAAAAAATTTCAAAAAAAAAAAAAAAAAAAATTTCAGAAAAAAAAAAAAATCAAAAAAATAAAAAAAACAATTCAAAAAAAAATTAAAAAAAAAATTTAAAAAAAAAATTGAAAAAAAAAATTTAAAAAAAAAAATTTTCAAAAAAAATAAAAAAAAAAAATTTCAAAAAAAAATAAAAAAAAAAAATTTCAAAAAAATTTTCAAAAAAAAAATTCAAAAAAAAAATAAAAAAAAAAAATTTCAAAAAAAAATTTTAGAAAAAAATTTTCAAAAAAAAATTTTAAAAAAATTTCGAAAAAAAAAAAATTTCGAAAAAAAAAAAAATTTTCAAAAAAAAAATTTAAAAAAAATAAAAAAAAAATTTCGAAAAAAAAATTAAAAAAAAAATTCAAAAAAATTTAAAAAAAAAAATTTCAGAAAAATTTTCAAAAAAAGTTTCAAAAAAAAAAATTTCAAAAAAAAAATTTCAAAAAAAAAATTTTAAAAAAAATTTCGAAAAAAAAATTAAAAAAAAAAAATTTAAAAAAAAATTTTCAAAAAAAAAATTCAAAAAAAAAATTTCAAAAAAAAAATTAAAAAAAAAATTTTAAAAAAATTTCAAAAAAAAAATTCAAAAAAAATTTCAAAAAAATTTCAAAAAAATTTCAAAAAAAAATTCAAAAAAAATAAAAAAAAAAAAATTTCAAAAAAAAAAAATAAAAAAAAAAAATTTCAAAAAAAAAATTTCAAAAAAAAATTTTCAAAAAAAATTTTAAAAAAAAATTTTCAAAAAAAAAATTTAAAAAAAAAAAATTAAAAAAAAAAATTTTCAAAAAAAAAATTTAAAAAAAAATTCAAAAAAATTAAAAAAAAAAAATTTCAGAAAAATTTTCAAAAAAAAAAATTTCAAAGAAAGTTTCAAAAAAAAAAATTCAAAAAAAAAATTTCAAAAAAAAAATTAAAAAAAAAAATTTTCAAAAAAAAATTTTAGAAAAAAATTTTCAAAAAAAAAATTTTAAAAAAATTTCGAAAAAAAAAAAAAAATTTCGAAAAAAAAAATTAAAAAAAAAAAATTTTCAAAAAAAAAATTCAAAAAAAAAATTTCAAAAAAAATTTCAAAAAAATTTTCAAAAAAAAATTTCAAAAAAAAAAAAAATAAAAAAAAAAAATTTTCAAAAAAAAAAAATTTCAAAAAAAAAAATTTCAAAAAAAAAAATTTCCATAAAAAAAATTTTTAAAAAAATTGAAAAAAAAAATTTAAAAAAAATTTCGAAAAAAAAATTTTCAAAAAAAAAAATTTCAAACAAAATTTCAAAAAAATTTTCAAAAAAAAAATTTCAAAAAAAAAAATTAAAAAAAAAAATTTTCAAAAAAAAAATAAAAAAAAAAAATTTCAAAAAAAAATTTTAGAAAAAAATTTTCAAAAAAAAAAATTTTAAAAAAATTTCGAAAAAAAAAAAAAATTTCAAAAAAAAAAAAAATTTTCAAAAAAAAAATTAAAAAAAAAAAATTTTCAAAAAAAAAAATTCAAAAAAAAAAATTAAAAAAAAAAATTTTCAAAAAAAAATTTAAAAAAAAAAATCGAAAAAATTAAAAAAAAAAATTTCAGAAAAATTTTCAAAAAAAAAATTTCAAAAAAAGTTTCAAAAAAAAAAATTCAAAAAAAATAAAAAAAAAAATTTAAAAAAAATTTCAAAAAAAAAAATTTCCAAAAAAAAATTTAAAAAAAAATAAAAAAAAAATAAAAAAAAATTTCGAAAAAAAAATTTCGAAAAAAAAATTGAAAAAAAAATTTAAAAAAAAAAAAAAAAAAAATTTCAGAAAAATTTTCAAAAAAAGTTTCAAAAAAAAAAATTCAAAAAAAAAATTTCAAAAAAAAATTAAAAAAAAATTTCAAAAAAATTTTCAAAAAAAAAATTTCAAAAAAAAAATTTAAAAAAAATTTCAAAAAAAAATTTTAAAAAAAATTTCGAAAAAAAAAATTAAAAAAAAAAAATTTCAAAAAAATTCAAAAAAAAAAATTTCAAAAAAAAATAAAAAAAAAATAAAAAAAAAATTCGAAAAAAAAAATTTAAAAAAAAATTCTCAAAAAAATAAAATAAAAAAAAATTCAAAAAAAAAATAAAAAAAAAAAATTTAAAAAAAATTTCGAAAAAAAAAATTTCCAAAAAAAAAATTAAAAAAAAAATAAAAAAAAAAATTAAAAAAAAATTTCAAAAAAAAAATTTCAAAAAAATTTCGAAAAAATTTCGAAAAAAATTTCGAAAAAAAAATTTAAAAAAAATTTTAAAAAAAATTTTAAAAAAAAATTTCAGAAAAAAAAAAATTTAAAAAAAAATAAAAAAAAAAAAAATTTCAGAAAAAAAAAAAATTTCAAAAAAATGAAAAAAAAATTAAAAAAAAAATTAAAAAAAAAATTTTAAAAAAAAATTGAAAAAAAAAATTAAAAAAAAAATTTTCAAAAAAAATTAAAAAAAAAAAATTCAGAAAAAATTTCAAAAAAAAAATTTCAAAAAAATTTTCAAAAAAAAAATTCAAAAAAAAAAAAATTTCAAAAAAAAAATAAAAAAAAAAATTTTAAAAAAATTTCAAAAAAAAAATTCAAAAAAAAATAAAAAAAAAAAATTCAAAAAAAAAATTAAAAAAAATTTCAAAAAAATTTTCAAAAAAAAAAATTTAAAAAAAAATTCGAAAAAATTTCGAAAAAATTTTCGAAAAAAAAATTTAAAAAAAATTTCAAAAAAAATTTCAAAAAAAAAATTAAAAAAAAATTTCGAAAAAAAAATTTAAAAAAAAAAATTTCAAAAAAAATTTTCAAAAAAAAAATTCAAAAAAAAAATTTCAAAAAAAAATAAAAAAAAAAATTTTAAAAAAATTTCAAAAAAAAAATTCAAAAAAAAATAAAAAAAAATTTCAAAAAAAAAATTTAAAAAAAATTTCAAAAAAATTTTCAAAAAAAAAATTTCAAAAAAATTTCGAAAAAATTTCGAAAAAATTTTCGAAAAAAAAATTTGAAAAAAATTTTAAAAAAAATTAAAAAAAAAAATTTCAGAAAAAAAAAAAATTTCAAAAAAAAAAAAAAAAAAAATTTCAGAAAAAAAAAAAAAATCAAAAAAATAAAAAAAACAATTCAAAAAAAAATTTAAAAAAAAAATTGAAAAAAAAAATTTAAAAAAAAAAATTTCAAAAAAAAAATTTAAAAAAAATTTCAAAAAAAAATTTTAAAAAAAATTTTGAAAAAAAAATTTAAAAAAAAATTTCAAAAAAATTCAAAAAAAAAAATTTCAAAAAAAAATAAAAAAAAAATAAAAAAAAAATTCGAAAAAAAAAATTTAAAAAAAAATTCTCAAAAAAATAAAATAAAAAAAAATTCAAAAAAAAAATAAAAAAAAAATTCAAAAAAATTTAAAAAAAAAAATTTCAGAAAAATTTTCAAAAAAAAAAATTTCAAAAAAAGTTTCAAAAAAAATAATTCAAAAAAAAAATTTCAAAAAAAAATTTTAAAAAAAATTTCGAAAAAAAAATTAAAAAAAAAAATTTCAAAAAAAATTTTCAAAAAAAAAATTCAAAAAAAAAATTTCAAAAAAAAAATTAAAAAAAAAATTTTAAAAAAATTTCAAAAAAAAAATTCAAAAAAAATTTCAAAAAAATTTCAAAAAAATTTCAAAAAAAAATTCAAAAAAAAAAAAAAAAAAAAATTTCAAAAAAAAAAAATAAAAAAAAAAAATTTCAAAAAAAAAATTTCAAAAAAAAATTTTCAAAAAAAATTTTAAAAAAAAATTTTCAAAAAAAAAATTTCAAAAAAAAAAATTTAAAAAAAAAATTTTCAAAAAAAAAATTAAAAAAAAAATTTCAAAAAAAAATTTTTGAAAAAAATTTTCAAAAAAAAAATTTTAAAAAAATTTCGAAAAAAAAAAAATTTCGAAAAAAAAAAAAATTTTCAAAAAAAAAATTTAAAAAAAAAATTTTCAAAAAAAAAAATTTCAAAAAAAATTTCAAAAAAATTTTCAAAAAAAAAATTTCAAAAAAAAAATTAAAAAAAAAAAATTTTCAAAAAAAAAAATTAAAAAAAAAATTTTCAAAAAAAAAATTTAAAAAAAAATTTTCAAAAAAAAATTTTAGAAAAAAATTTTCAAAAAAAAAATTTTAAAAAAAAAATTTTCAAAAAAAAAAATTTCAAAAAAAATTTCAAAAAAATTTTCAAAAAAAAAATTTCAAAAAAAAAATTAAAAAAAAAAATTTCAAAAAAAAAAATAAAAAAAAAAATTTTCAAGAAAAAAATTAAAAAAAAAAATTTTCAAAAAAAAATTTTAGAAAAAAATTTTAAAAAAATTTCGAAAAAAAAAAAATTTCGAAAAAAAAAAAATTTTCAAAAAAAAAAATTTCAAAAAAAATTTCAAAAAAATTTTCAAAAAAAAAATTCAAAAAAAAAAATTTTAGAAAAAAATTTTAAAAAAATTTCGAAAAAAAAAAAATTTCGAAAAAAAAAAAATTTTCAAAAAAAAAAATTTCAAAAAAATTTCAAAAAAATTTTCAAAAAAAAAATTCAAAAAAAAAAATTTCAAAAAAATTTTCAAAAAAAAAATTTCAAAAAAAAAAATTTAAAAAAAAAATTTCAAAAAAAAAATTAAAAAAAAAATTTTCAAAAAAAAAATTTAAAAAAAAATTTTCAAAAAAAAATTTTAGAAAAAAATTTTAAAAAAATTTCGAAAAAAAAAAAAATTTCGAAAAAAAAAAATTTTCAAAAAAAAAAATTTCAAAAAAATTTCAAAAAAATTTTCAAAAAAAAAATTCAAAAAAAAAAATTTCAAAAAAAATTTCAAAAAAATTTTCAAAAAAAAAATTTCAAAAAAAAAAATTTAAAAAAAAAATTTAAAAAAAAAAATTAAAAAAAAAAATTTTAGAAAAAAATTTTCAAAAAAAAATTGAAAAAAAAAAAATTTCAAAAAAAATTTCAAAAAAAAAATTCAAAAAAAAAAATTTCAAAAAAAATTTCAAAAAAATTCAATCTTATTATAAAATTCAACCACCTCGCTTCAGAGTGTAGATATTTTCAATTTTCAGTCATCGGTTTTACTCCTAACAGCTTTATAAGGTGGCCTTAAAATTCAAAATCCAGCCTATCTCGTTCTAGTTCAAGGATATTATCATTTTTACGACATCGGCATAGCCTTCTCGATGTTTTGTGTGTATGAAGTCGACCACATGCTGTTCAATCTTTTTCTCATATCCAACCTACCTCGCTTCAGAGTGGAGATATTTTCAATTTTGGGTTATCGGTTTTAATACCAACATATGGTGGCCTTTTCATTAGTTGATGTGTATGCACACGAACCCGGCAGGTTCAAATCAATTTCAAAATACAGCCTATCTCGTTCCATTCCAGTTCAAGAATATTATCATTTTTACGACATCGGCATAGCCTTCTCGATGTGTTGTGTGTATGAAGTCGAACACGTGCTGTTCGATCTTATTCTCAAATTCAGCCTACGTTGCTCCAGAGGAAACATATTCTCAATTTTCAGTCATCGGTATTACTCCTAAAAGCTTTATATGGTGGCCTTTCCATTAGTTAATGTGTATGCACACGAACACGGCAGGTTCAAATCAAATTCAAAATTCAGCCCATCTCGTTCCAGTTCAAAGATATTATCATTTATCGACTAGCTTCCAATAGTTCTCGATGTGCGGTGTGTTTGAAGTCGACCACATGCTGTTCAATCTTATCAAATTCAACCGACCTCGCTTCAGAGTGAAGATATTTTCAATTTTCAGTCAAATAAAATTCAAATTCCAGCCTATTTCGTTCCAGTTCAAGGATATTATCATTTTTACGACATCGGCATAGCCTTCTCGATGTGTTGTGTGTATGAAGTCGAACACGTGCTGTTCGATCTTATTCTCAAATTCAGCCTACCTTGCTCCAGAGGAAAGATATTCTCAATTTTCAGTCATCGGTATTACTCCTAACAGCTTAATATGGTGGCCTTTTCGAAGTGTGGTGTGCTTGAAGTCGACCACATGCTGTTCAATCTTTTTCTCATATCCAACCTACCTCGCTTCAGAGTGGAGATATTTTCAATTTTGGGTTATCGGTTTTAATACCAACATATGGTGGCCTTTTCATTAGTTGATGTGTATGCACACGAACCCGGCAGGTTCAAATCAATTTCAAAATACAGCCTATCTCGTTCCATTCCAGTTCAAGAATATTATCATTTTTACGACATCGGCATAGCCTTCTCGATGTGTTGAGTGTATGAAGTCGAACACGTGCTGTTCGATCTTATTCTCAAATTCAGCCTACCTTGCTCCAAAGGAAACATTCTCAATTTTCAGTCATAGGTATTACTCCTGAAAGCTTTATATGGTGGCATTTCCATTAGTTAATGTGTATGCACACGAACACGGCAGGTTCAAATCAAATTCAAAATTCAGCCCATCTCGTTCCAGTTCAAAGATATAATCATTTATCGACTAGCTTCCAATAGTTCTCGATGTGCGGTGTGTTTGAAGTCGACCACATGCTGTTCAATCTTATCGAATTCAACCGACCTCGCTTCAGAGTGAAGATATTTTCAATTTTCAGTCAAATAAAATTCAAATTCCAGCCTATTTCGTTCCAGTTCAAGGATATTATCATTTTTACGACATCGGCATAGCCTTCTCGATGTGTTGTGTTCAAAAAAAAAATTTTAAAAAAAATTTCAAAAAAAAAATTTCAAAAAAAAAATTTTAAAAAAAATTTCGAAAAAAAAATTAAAAAAAAAAAATTTCAAAAAAAATTTTCAAAAAAAAAATTCAAAAAAAAAATTTCAAAAAAAAAATTAAAAAAAAAATTTTAAAAAAATTTCAAAAAAAAAATTCAAAAAAAATTTCAAAAAAATTTCAAAAAAATTTCAAAAAAAAATTCAAAAAAAATAAAAAAAAAAAATTTCAAAAAAAAAAAATAAAAAAAAAAAATTTCAAAAAAAAAATTTCAAAAAAAAATTTTCAAAAAAAATTTTAAAAAAAAATTTTCAAAAAAAAATTTCAAAAAAAAAAATAAAAAAAAAAAATTTTCAAAAAAAAAATTAAAAAAAAAATTTCAAAAAAAAATTTTTGAAAAAAATTTTCAAAAAAAAAATTTTAAAAAAATTTCGAAAAAAAAAAAATTTCGAAAAAAAAAAATTTTCAAAAAAAAAATTTAAAAAAAAAATTTTCAAAAAAAAAAATTTCAAAAAAAATTTCAAAAAAATTTTCAAAAAAAAAATTTCAAAAAAAAAATTAAAAAAAAAAAATTTTCAAAAAAAAAAATTAAAAAAAAAAATTTTCAAAAAAAAAATTTAAAAAAAAATTTTCAAAAAAAAATTTTAGAAAAAAATTTTCAAAAAAAAAATTTTAAAAAAAAAATTTTCAAAAAAAAAAATTTCAAAAAAAATTTCAAAAAAATTTTCAAAAAAAAAATTTCAAAAAAAAAATTAAAAAAAAAAATTTCAAAAAAAAAAATAAAAAAAAAATTTTCAAGAAAAAAATTAAAAAAAAAAATTTTCAAAAAAAAATTTTAGAAAAAAATTTTAAAAAAATTTCGAAAAAAAAAAAATTTCGAAAAAAAAAAAATTTTCAAAAAAAAAAATTTCAAAAAAAATTTCAAAAAAATTTTCAAAAAAAAAATTCAAAAAAAAAAATTAAAAAAAAAAATTTTCAAAAAAAAAATAAAAAAAAAAAATTTCAAAAAAAAATTTTAGAAAAAAATTTTCAAAAAAAAAAATTTTAAAAAAATTTCGAAAAAAAAAAAAAATTTCAAAAAAAAAAAAATTTTCAAAAAAAAAATTAAAAAAAAAAAATTTTCAAAAAAAAATTTAAAAAAAAAAATCGAAAAAATTAAAAAAAAAAATTTCAGAAAAATTTTCAAAAAAAAAATTTCAAAAAAAGTTTCAAAAAAAAAAATTCAAAAAAAAAAATTTCAAAAAAAAAATTTTCAAAAAAAAAATTTAAAAAAAAATTTTTCAAAAAAAATTAAAAAAAAAAATTTCAAAAAAATTTTCAAAAAAAAAATTCAAAAAAAAAAAAATTCAAAAAAAAAAATAAAAAAAAAATTTTAAAAAAAAATTCGAAAAAAAAAATTTAAAAAAAAATTCTCAAAAAAATAAAATAAAAAAAAATTCAAAAAAAATAAAAAAAAAAATTTTAAAAAAATTTCAAAAAAAAAAATTTCCAAAAAAAAAATTTAAAAAAAAATAAAAAAAAAATAAAAAAAAATTTCAAAAAAAAAATTGAAAAAAAAATTTAAAAAAAAAAAAAAAAAAAATTTCAGAAAAATTTTCAAAAAAAGTTTCAAAAAAAAAAATTCAAAAAAAAAATTTCAAAAAAAAATTAAAAAAAAATTTCAAAAAAATTTTCAAAAAAAAAATTTCAAAAAAAAAATTTAAAAAAAATTTCAAAAAAAAATTTTAAAAAAAATTTCGAAAAAAAAAATTAAAAAAAAAAAATTTCAAAAAAAAATTGAAAAAAAAATTAAAAAAAAAAAAAAAAAAAAATTTCAGAAAAATTTTCAAAAAAAGTTTCAAAAAAAAAAATTCAAAAAAAAAATTTCAAAAAAAAATTAAAAAAAAATTTCAAAAAAATTTTCAAAAAAAAAATTTCAAAAAAAAAATTTAAAAAAAATTTCAAAAAAAAATTTTAAAAAAAATTTCGAAAAAAAAAATTAAAAAAAAAAAATTTCAAAAAAATTCAAAAAAAAAAATTTCAAAAAAAAATAAAAAAAAAATTAAAAAAAATTCGAAAAAAAAAATTCTCAAAAAAATAAAATAAAAAAAAATTCAAAAAAAAAATAAAAAAAAAAAATTTAAAAAAAATTTCGAAAAAAAAAATTTCCAAAAAAAAAATTTAAAAAAAAATAAAAAAAAAAATTAAAAAAAAATTTCAAAAAAAAAATTTCAAAAAAATTTCGAAAAAATTTCGAAAAAATTTTCGAAAAAAAAATTTAAAAAAAATTTTAAAAAAAATTTTAAAAAAAAATTTCAGAAAAAAAAAAATTTCAAAAAAAATAAAAAAAAAAAAAATTTCAGAAAAAAAAAAAATTTCAAAAAAATGGAAAAAAAATTTAAAAAAAAATTAAAAAAAAAATTTTAAAAAAAAATTGAAAAAAAAAATTAAAAAAAAAATTTTCAAAAAAAATTAAAAAAAAAAAATTCAGAAAAAATTTCAAAAAAAAAATTTCAAAAAAATTTTCAAAAAAAAAATTCAAAAAAAAAAAAATTTCAAAAAAAAAATAAAAAAAAAAATTTTAAGAAAATTTCAAAAAAAAAATTCAAAAAAAAATAAAAAAAAAAAAATTCAAAAAAAAAATTAAAAAAAATTTCAAAAAAATTTTCAAAAAAAAAAATTTAAAAAAAAATTCGAAAAAATTTCGAAAAAATTTTCGAAAAAAAAATTTAAAAAAAATTTCAAAAAAAATTTCAAAAAAAAAATTAAAAAAAAATTTCGAAAAAAAAATTTAAAAAAAAAAATTTCAAAAAAAATTTTCAAAAAAAAAATTCAAAAAAAAAATTTCAAAAAAAAATAAAAAAAAAAATTTTAAAAAAATTTCAAAAAAAAAATTCAAAAAAAAATAAAAAAAATTTCAAAAAAAAAATTTAAAAATAATTTCAAAAAAATTTTCAAAAAAAAAATTTCAAAAAAATTTCGAAAAAATTTCGAAAAAATTTTCGAAAAAAAAATTTGAAAAAAATTTTAAAAAAAATTAAAAAAAAAAATTTCAGAAAAAAAAAAAAATTTCAAAAAAAAAAAAAAAAAAAATTTCAGAAAAAAAAAAAAATCAAAAAAATAAAAAAAACAATTCAAAAAAAAATTTAAAAAAAAATTTAAAAAAAAAATTGAAAAAAAAAATTTAAAAAAAAAAATTTTCAAAAAAAATAAAAAAAAAAAATTTCAAAAAAAAATAAAAAAAAAAAAATTTCAAAAAAATTTCAAAAAAAAATTTTAGAAAAAAATTTTCAAAAAAAAAATTTTAAAAAAATTTCGAAAAAAAAAAAAATTTCGAAAAAAAAAAAAATTTTCAAAAAAAAAATTTGAAAAAAAAAATTTTCAAAAAAAAAATTCAAAAAAAAAAATTCAAAAAAAAATTTCCAAAAAAAAAATTTAAAAAAAATAAAAAAAAAATTTCGAAAAAAAAATTAAAAAAAAAATTCAAAAAAATTAAAAAAAAAAAATTTCAGAAAAATTTTCAAAAAAAGTTTCAAAAAAAAAAATTTCAAAAAAAAAATTTAAAAAAAATTTCAAAAAAAAATTTTAAAAAAAATTTTGAAAAAAAAATTTAAAAAAAAATTTCAAAAAAATTCAAAAAAAAAATTTCAAAAAAAAATAAAAAAAAAATAAAAAAAAAATTCGAAAAAAAAAATTCTCAAAAAAATAAAATAAAAAAAAATTCAAAAAAAAAATAAAAAAAAAATTCAAAAAAATTTAAAAAAAAAAATTTCAGAAAAATTTTCAAAAAAAAAAATTTCAAAAAAAGTTTCAAAAAAAATAATTCAAAAAAAAAATTTCAAAAAAAAATTTTAAAAAAAATTTCGAAAAAAAAATTAAAAAAAAAAATTTCAAAAAAAATTTTCAAAAAAAAAATTCAAAAAAAAAATTTCAAAAAAAAAATTAAAAAAAAAATTTTAAAAAAATTTCAAAAAAAAAATTCAAAAAAAATTTCAAAAAAATTTCAAAAAAATTTCAAAAAAAAATTCAAAAAAAAAAAAAAAAAAAAAATTTCAAAAAAAAAAAATAAAAAAAAAAAATTTCAAAAAAAAAATTTCAAAAAAAAATTTTCAAAAAAAATTTTAAAAAAAAATTTTCAAAAAAAAAATTTCAAAAAAAAAAATTAAAAAAAAAAATTTTCAAAAAAAAAATAAAAAAAAAATTTCAAAAAAAAATTTTTGAAAAAAATTTTCAAAAAAAAAATTTTAAAAAAATTTCGAAAAAAAAAAAATTTCGAAAAAAAAAAAAATTTTCAAAAAAAAAATTTAAAAAAAAAATTTTCAAAAAAAAAAATTTCAAAAAAAATTTCAAAAAAATTTTCAAAAAAAAAATTTCAAAAAAAAAATTAAAAAAAAAAAATTTTCAAAAAAAAAAATTAAAAAAAAAAATTTTCAAAAAAAAAATTTAAAAAAAAATTTTCAAAAAAAAATTTTAGAAAAAAATTTTCAAAAAAAAAATTTAAAAAAAAAAATTTTCAAAAAAAAAAATTTCAAAAAAAATTTCAAAAAAATTTTCAAAAAAAAAATTTCAAAAAAAAAATTAAAAAAAAAAATTTCAAAAAAAAAAATAAAAAAAAAAATTTTCAAGAAAAAAATTAAAAAAAAAAATTTTCAAAAAAAAATTTTAGAAAAAAATTTTAAAAAAATTTCGAAAAAAAAAAATTTCGAAAAAAAAAAATTTTTCAAAAAAAAAAATTTCGAAAAAAAAAAAATTTTCAAAAAAAAAAATTTCAAAAAAAATTTCAAAAAAATTTTCAAAAAAAAAATTCAAAAAAAAAAATTTCAAAAAAAATTTCAAAAAAATTTTCAAAAAAAAAATTCTCAAAAAAATAAAATAAAAAAAAATTCAAAAAAAAAATAAAAAAAAAATTCAAAAAAATTTAAAAAAAAAATTTCAGAAAAATTTTCAAAAAAAAAAATTTCAAAAAAAGTTTCAAAAAAAATAATTCAAAAAAAAAATTTCAAAAAAAAATTTTAAAAAAAATTTCGAAAAAAAAATTAAAAAAAAAAATTTCAAAAAAAATTTTCAAAAAAAAAATTCAAAAAAAAAATTTCAAAAAAAAAATTAAAAAAAAAATTTTAAAAAAATTTCAAAAAAAAAATTCAAAAAAAATTTCAAAAAAATTTCAAAAAAATTTCAAAAAAAAATTCAAAAAAAAAAAAAAAAAAAAATTTCAAAAAAAAAAAATAAAAAAAAAAAATTTCAAAAAAAAAATTTCAAAAAAAAATTTTCAAAAAAAATTTTAAAAAAAAATTTTCAAAAAAAAAATTTCAAAAAAAAAAATTAAAAAAAAAAATTTTCAAAAAAAAAATAAAAAAAAAATTTCAAAAAAAAATTTTTGAAAAAAATTTTCAAAAAAAAAATTTTAAAAAAATTTCGAAAAAAAAAAAATTTCGAAAAAAAAAAAAATTTTCAAAAAAAAAATTTAAAAAAAAAATTTTCAAAAAAAAAAATTTCAAAAAAAATTTCAAAAAAATTTTCAAAAAAAAAATTTCAAAAAAAAAATTAAAAAAAAAAAATTTTCAAAAAAAAAAATTAAAAAAAAAAATTTTCAAAAAAAAAATTTAAAAAAAAATTTTCAAAAAAAAATTTTAGAAAAAAATTTTCAAAAAAAAAATTTTAAAAAAAAAATTTTCAAAAAAAAAAATTTCAAAAAAAATTTCAAAAAAATTTTCAAAAAAAAAATTTCAAAAAAAAAATTAAAAAAAAAAATTTCAAAAAAAAAAATAAAAAAAAAAATTTTCAAGAAAAAAATTAAAAAAAAAAATTTTCAAAAAAAAATTTTAGAAAAAAATTTTAAAAAAATTTCGAAAAAAAAAAATTTCGAAAAAAAAAAAATTTTCAAAAAAAAAAATTTCAAAAAAAATTTCAAAAAAATTTTCAAAAAAAAAATTCAAAAAAAAAAATTTTAGAAAAAAATTTTAAAAAAATTTCGAAAAAAAAAAAATTTCGAAAAAAAAAAAATTTTCAAAAAAAAAAATTTCAAAAAAAATTTCAAAAAAATTTTCAAAAAAAAAATTCAAAAAAAAAAATTTCAAAAAAAATTTCAAAAAAATTTTCAAAAAAAAAATTTCAAAAAAAAAAATTTAAAAAAAAAATTTCAAAAAAAAAATTAAAAAAAAAAATTTTAGAAAAAAATTTTCAAAAAAAAATTGTGCTGTTCGATCTTATTCTCAAATTCAGCCTACCTTGCTCCAGAGTAAAGATATTGTTCTATATGCTGGCCTTCTCGAAGTGTGGTGTGAAGTCGACCACATGCTGTTCAATCTTATTATAAAATTCAACCACCTCGCTTCAGAGTGTAGATATTTTCAATTTTCAGTCATCGGTTTTACTCCTAACAGCTTTATAAGGTGGCCTTAAAATTCAAAATCCAGCCTATCTCGTTCTAGTTCAAGGATATTATCATTTTTACGACATCGGCATAGCCTTCTCGATGTTTTGTGTGTATGAAGTCGACCACATGCTGTTCAATCTTTTTCTCATATCCAACCTACCTCGCTTCAGAGTGGAGATATTTTCAATTTTGGGTTATCGGTTTTAATACCAACATATGGTGGCCTTTTCATTAGTTGATGTGTATGCACACGAACCCGGCAGGTTCAAATCAATTTCAAAATACAGCCTATCTCGTTCCATTCCAGTTCAAGAATATTATCATTTTTACGACATCGGCATAGCCTTCTCGATGTGTTGTGTGTATGAAGTCGAACACGTGCTGTTCGATCTTATTCTCAAATTCAGCCTACGTTGCTCCAGAGGAAACATATTCTCAATTTTCAGTCATCGGTATTACTCCTAAAAGCTTTATATGGTGGCCTTTCCATTAGTTAATGTGTATGCACACGAACACGGCAGGTTCAAATCAAATTCAAAATTCAGCCCATCTCGTTCCAGTTCAAAGATATTATCATTTATCGACTAGCTTCCAATAGTTCTCGATGTGCGGTGTGTTTGAAGTCGACCACATGCTGTTCAATCTTATCAAATTCAACCGACCTCGCTTCAGAGTGAAGATATTTTCAATTTTCAGTCAAATAAAATTCAAATTCCAGCCTATTTCGTTCCAGTTCAAGGATATTATCATTTTTACGACATCGGCATAGCCTTCTCGATGTGTTGTGTGTATGAAGTCGAACACGTGCTGTTCGATCTTATTCTCAAATTCAGCCTACCTTGCTCCAGAGGAAAGATATTCTCAATTTTCAGTCATCGGTATTACTCCTAACAGCTTAATATGGTGGCCTTTTCGAAGTGTGGTGTGCTTGAAGTCGACCACATGCTGTTCAATCTTTTTCTCATATCCAACCTACCTCGCTTCAGAGTGGAGATATTTTCAATTTTGGGTTATCGGTTTTAATACCAACATATGGTGGCCTTTTCATTAGTTGATGTGTATGCACACGAACCCGGCAGGTTCAAATCAATTTCAAAATACAGCCTATCTCGTTCCATTCCAGTTCAAGAATATTATCATTTTTACGACATCGGCATAGCCTTCTCGATGTGTTGAGTGTATGAAGTCGAACACGTGCTGTTCGATCTTATTCTCAAATTCAGCCTACCTTGCTCCAAAGGAAACATTCTCAATTTTCAGTCATAGGTATTACTCCTGAAAGCTTTATATGGTGGCATTTCCATTAGTTAATGTGTATGCACACGAACACGGCAGGTTCAAATCAAATTCAAAATTCAGCCCATCTCGTTCCAGTTCAAAGATATAATCATTTATCGACTAGCTTCCAATAGTTCTCGATGTGCGGTGTGTTTGAAGTCGACCACATGCTGTTCAATCTTATCGAATTCAACCGACCTCGCTTCAGAGTGAAGATATTTTCAATTTTCAGTCAAATAAAATTCAAATTCCAGCCTATTTCGTTCCAGTTCAAGGATATTATCATTTTTACGACATCGGCATAGCCTTCTCGATGTGTTGTGTTCAAAAAAAAAATTTTAAAAAAAATTTCAAAAAAAAAATTTCAAAAAAAAAATTTTAAAAAAAATTTCGAAAAAAAAATTAAAAAAAAAAAATTTCAAAAAAAATTTTCAAAAAAAAAATTCAAAAAAAAAATTTCAAAAAAAAAATTAAAAAAAAAATTTTAAAAAAATTTCAAAAAAAAAATTCAAAAAAAATTTCAAAAAAATTTCAAAAAAATTTCAAAAAAAAATTCAAAAAAAATAAAAAAAAAAAATTTCAAAAAAAAAAAATAAAAAAAAAAAATTTCAAAAAAAAAATTTCAAAAAAAAATTTTCAAAAAAAATTTTAAAAAAAAATTTTCAAAAAAAAAATTTCAAAAAAAAAAATAAAAAAAAAAAATTTTCAAAAAAAAAATTAAAAAAAAAATTTCAAAAAAAAATTTTTGAAAAAAATTTTCAAAAAAAAAATTTTAAAAAAATTTCGAAAAAAAAAAAATTTCGAAAAAAAAAAATTTTCAAAAAAAAAATTTAAAAAAAAAATTTTCAAAAAAAAAAATTTCAAAAAAAATTTCAAAAAAATTTTCAAAAAAAAAATTTCAAAAAAAAAATTAAAAAAAAAAAATTTTCAAAAAAAAAAATTAAAAAAAAAAATTTTCAAAAAAAAAATTTAAAAAAAAATTTTCAAAAAAAAATTTTAGAAAAAAATTTTCAAAAAAAAAATTTTAAAAAAAAAATTTTCAAAAAAAAAAATTTCAAAAAAAATTTCAAAAAAATTTTCAAAAAAAAAATTTCAAAAAAAAAATTAAAAAAAAAAATTTCAAAAAAAAAAATAAAAAAAAAAATTTTCAAGAAAAAAATTAAAAAAAAAAATTTTCAAAAAAAAATTTTAGAAAAAAATTTTAAAAAAATTTCGAAAAAAAAAAAATTTCGAAAAAAAAAAAATTTTCAAAAAAAAAAATTTCAAAAAAAATTTCAAAAAAATTTTCAAAAAAAAAATTCAAAAAAAAAAATTTTAGAAAAAAATTTTAAAAAAATTTCGAAAAAAAAAAAATTTCGAAAAAAAAAAAAAAATTTCAAAAAAAAAAATTTCAAAAAAAATTTCAAAAAAATTTTCAAAAAAAAAATTCAAAAAAAAAAATTTCAAAAAAAATTTCAAAAAAATTTTCAAAAAAAAAATTTCAAAAAAAAAAATTTAAAAAAAAAATTTCAAAAAAAAAATTAAAAAAAAAAATTTTAGAAAAAAATTTTCAAAAAAAAATTGAAAAAAAAAAAATTTCAAAAAAAATTTCAAAAAAAAAATTCAAAAAAAAAAATTTCAAAAAAAATTTCAAAAAAATTTTCAAAAAAAAAATTTCAAAAAAAAAAAAATAAAAAAAAAATTTTCAAAAAAAAAATTTAAAAAAAAATTTTCAAAAAAAAATTTTAGAAAAAAATTTTAAAAAAATTTCGAAAAAAAAAAAAATTTCGAAAAAAAAAAAATTTTCAAAAAAAAAAATTTCAAAAAAAATTTCAAAAAAATTTTCAAAAAAAAAATTCAAAAAAAAAAATTTCAAAAAAAATTTCAAAAAAATTTAAAAAAAAAAAATTTCAAAAAAAAAAAATTAAAAAAAAAATTTTCAAAAAAAAAATTAAAAAAAAAAATTTTAGAAAAAAATTTTCAAAAAAAAATTGTGCTGTTCGATCTTATTCTCAAATTCAGCCTACCTTGCTCCAGAGTAAAGATATTGTTCTATATGCTGGCCTTCTCGAAGTGTGGTGTGAATGAAGTCGACCACATGCTGTTCAATCTTATTATAAAATTCAACCACCTCGCTTCAGAGTGTAGATATTTTCAATTTTCAGTCATCGGTTTTACTCCTAACAGCTTTATAAGGTGGCCTTAAAATTCAAAATCCAGCCTATCTCGTTCTAGTTCAAGGATATTATCATTTTTACGACATCGGCATAGCCTTCTCGATGTTTTGTGTGTATGAAGTCGACCACATGCTGTTCAATCTTTTTCTCATATCCAACCTACCTCGCTTCAGAGTGGAGATATTTTCAATTTTGGGTTATCGGTTTTAATACCAACATATGGTGGCCTTTTCATTAGTTGATGTGTATGCACACGAACCCGGCAGGTTCAAATCAATTTCAAAATACAGCCTATCTCGTTCCATTCCAGTTCAAGAATATTATCATTTTTACGACATCGGCATAGCCTTCTCGATGTGTTGTGTGTATGAAGTCGAACACGTGCTGTTCGATCTTATTCTCAAATTCAGCCTACGTTGCTCCAGAGGAAACATATTCTCAATTTTCAGTCATCGGTATTACTCCTAAAAGCTTTATATGGTGGCCTTTCCATTAGTTAATGTGTATGCACACGAACACGGCAGGTTCAAATCAAATTCAAAATTCAGCCCATCTCGTTCCAGTTCAAAGATATTATCATTTATCGACTAGCTTCCAATAGTTCTCGATGTGCGGTGTGTTTGAAGTCGACCACATGCTGTTCAATCTTATCAAATTCAACCGACCTCGCTTCAGAGTGAAGATATTTTCAATTTTCAGTCAAATAAAATTCAAATTCCAGCCTATTTCGTTCCAGTTCAAGGATATTATCATTTTTACGACATCGGCATAGCCTTCTCGATGTGTTGTGTGTATGAAGTCGAACACGTGCTGTTCGATCTTATTATCAAATTCAGCCTACCTTGCTCCAGAGGAAAGATATTCTCAATTTTCAGTCATCGGTATTACAGCCTATCTCGTTCCAGTTCAAGAATATTATCATTTTTACGACATCGTCATGGCCTTCTCGATGTGTTGTGTGTATGAAGTCGAACACGTGCTGTTCGATCTTATTCTCAAATTCAGCCTACCTTGCTCCAGAGAAAAGATATTCTCAATTTTCAGTCATCGGTATTACTCCTAACAGCTTAATATGGTGGCCTTTTCGAAGTGTGGTGTGCTTGAAGTCGACCACATGCTGTTCAATCTTTTTCTCATATCCAACCTACCTCGCTTCAGAGTGGAGATATTTTCAATTTTGGGTTATCGGTTTTAATACCAACATATGGTGGCCTTTTCATTAGTTGATGTGTATGCACACGAACCCGGCAGGTTCAAATCAATTTCAAAATACAGCCTATCTCGTTCCATTCCAGTTCAAGAATATTATCATTTTTACATCGGCATAGCCTTCTCGATGTGTTGAGTGTATGAAGTCGAACACGTGCTGTTCGATCTTATTCTCAAATTCAGCCTACCTTGCTCCAAAGGAAACATTCTCAATTTTCAGTCATAGGTATTACTCCTGAAAGCTTTATATGGTGGCATTTCCATTAGTTAATGTGTATGCACACGAACACGGCAGGTTCAAATCAAATTCAAAATTCAGCCCATCTCGTTCCAGTTCAAAGATATAATCATTTATCGACTAGCTTCCAATAGTTCTCGATGTGCGGTGTGTTTGAAGTCGACCACATGCTGTTCAATCTTATCGAATTCAACCGACCTCGCTTCAGAGTGAAGATATTTTCAATTTTCAGTCAAATAAAATTCAAATTCCAGCCTATTTCGTTCCAGTTCAAGGATATTATCATTTTTACGACATCGGCATAGCCTTCTCGATGTGTTGTGTGTATGAAGTCGAACACGTGCTTATTATCAAATTCAGCCTACCTTGCTCCAGAGGAAAGATATTCTCAATTTTCAGTCATCGGTATTACAGCCTATCTCGTTCCAGTTCAAGAATATCATTTTTACGACATCGGCATAGCCTTCTCGATGTGTTGTGTGTATGAAGTCGAACACTTGCTGTTCGATCTTAATCTCAAATTCAGCCTACCTTGCTCCAGAGTAAAGATATTGTTCTATATTATATGCTGGCCTTCTCGAAGTCGAACACGTGCTGTTCGATCTTATTCTCAAATTCAGCCTACCTTGCTCCAGAGTAAAGATATTGTTCTATATGCTGGCCTTCTCGAAGTGTGGTGTGAATGAAGTCGACCACATGCTGTTCAATCTTATTATCAAATTCAACCACCTCGCTTCAGAGTGAAGATATTTTCAATTTTCAGTCAAATAAAATTCAAATTCCAGCCTATTTCGTTCCAGTTCAAGGATATTATCATTTTTACGACATCGGCATAGCCTTCTCGATGTGTTGTGTGTATGAAGTCGAACACGTGCTGTTCGATCTTATTATCAAATTCAGCCTACCTTGCTCCAGAGGAAAGATATTCTCAATTTTCAGTCATCGGTATTACAGCCTATCTCGTTCCAGTTCAAGAATATTATCATTTTTACGACATCGTCATGGCCTTCTCGATGTGTTGTGTGTATGAAGTCGAACACGTGCTGTTCGATCTTATTCTCAAATTCAGCCTACCTTGCTCCAGAGTAAAGATATTGTTCTATATGCTGGCGTTCTCGAAGTGTGGTGTGCTTGAAGTCGACCACATGCTGTTCAATCTTTTTCTTATATCCAACCTACCTCGCTTCAGAGTGAAGATATTTTCAATTTTGGGTTATCGGTTTTACTACCAACAGCTATATATGGTGGCCTTTTCATTAGTTGATGTGTATGCACACGAACCCGGCAGGTTCAAATCAATTTCAAAATACAGCCTATCTCGTTCCATTCCAGTTCAAGAATATTATCATTTTTACGACATCGGCATAGCCTTCTCGATGTGTTGTGTGTATGAAGTCGAACACGTGCTGTTCGATCTTATTCTCAAATTCAGCCTACCTTGCTCCAGAGTAAAGATATTGTTCTATATGCTGGCCTTCTCGAAGTGTGGTGTGAATGAAGTCGACCACATGCTGTTCAATCTTATTATAAAATTCAACCACCTCGCTTCAGAGTGTAGATATTTTCAATTTTCAGTCATCGGTTTTACTCCTAACAGCTTTATAAGGTGGCCTTAAAATTCAAAATCCAGCCTATCTCGTTCTAGTTCAAGGATATTATCATTTTTACGACATCGGCATAGCCTTCTCGATGTTTTGTGTGTATGAAGTCGACCACATGCTGTTCAATCTTTTTCTCATATCCAACCTACCTCGCTTCAGAGTGGAGATATTTTCAATTTTGGGTTATCGGTTTTAATACCAACATATGGTGGCCTTTTCATTAGTTGATGTGTATGCACACGAACCCGGCAGGTTCAAATCAATTTCAAAATACAGCCTATCTCGTTCCATTCCAGTTCAAGAATATTATCATTTTTACGACATCGGCATAGCCTTCTCGATGTGTTGTGTGTATGAAGTCGAACACGTGCTGTTCGATCTTATTCTCAAATTCAGCCTACGTTGCTCCAGAGGAAACATATTCTCAATTTTCAGTCATCGGTATTACTCCTAAAAGCTTTATATGGTGGCCTTTCCATTAGTTAATGTGTATGCACACGAACACGGCAGGTTCAAATCAAATTCAAAATTCAGCCCATCTCGTTCCAGTTCAAAGATATTATCATTTATCGACTAGCTTCCAATAGTTCTCGATGTGCGGTGTGTTTGAAGTCGACCACATGCTGTTCAATCTTATCAAATTCAACCGACCTCGCTTCAGAGTGAAGATATTTTCAATTTTCAGTCAAATAAAATTCAAATTCCAGCCTATTTCGTTCCAGTTCAAAGATATTATCATTTTTACGACATCGGCATAGCCTTCTCGTTGTTTTGTGTGTATGAAGTCGAACACGTGCTGTTCGATCTTATTCTCAAATTCAGCCTACCTTGCTCCAGAGGAAAGATATTCTCAATTTTCAGTCATCGGTATTACTCCTAACAGCTTAATATGGTGGCCTTTCCATTAGTTAATGTGTATGCACACGAACCCGGCAGGTTCAAATCAATTTCAAAATACAGCCCTTCTCGTTCCAGTTCAAGAATATTATCATTTTTACGACATCGGCATAGCTTCCAATAGTTCTATATGGTGGCCTTTTCGAAGTGTGGTGTGCTTGAAGTCGACCACATGCTGTTCAATCTTTTTCTCATATCCAACCTACCTCGCTTCAGAGTGGAGATATTTTTAATTTTGGGTTATCGGTTTTAATACCAACATATGGTGGCCTTTTCATTAGTTGATGTGTATGCACACGAACCCGGCAGGTTCAAATCAATTTCAAAATACAGCCTATCTCGTTCCATTCCAGTTCAAGAATATTATCATTTTTACGACATCGGCATAGCCTTCTCGATGTGTTGAGTGTATGAAGTCGAACACGTGCTGTTCGATCTTATTCTCAAATTCAGCCTACCTTGCTCCAAAGGAAACATTCCCAATTTTCAGTCATAGGTATTACTCCTGAAAGCTTATATGGTGGCATTTCCATTAGTTAATGTGTATGCACACGAACACGGCAGGTTCAAATCAAATTCAAAATTCAGCCCATCTCGTTCCAGTTCAAAGATATAATCATTTATCGACTAGCTTCCAATAGTTCTCGATGTGCGGTGTGTTTGAAGTCGACCACATGCTGTTCAATCTTATCGAATTCAACCGACCTCGCTTCAGAGTGAAGATATTTTCAATTTTCAGTCAAATAAAATTCAAATTCCAGCCTATTTCGTTCCAGTTCAAGGATATTATCATTTTTACGACATCGGCATAGCCTTCTCGATGTGTTGTGTGTATGAAGTCGAACACGTGCTTATTATCAAATTCAGCCTACCTTGCTCCAGAGGAAAGATATTCTCAATTTTCAGTCATCGGTATTACAGCCTATCTCGTTCCAGTTCAAGAATATCATTTTTACGACATCGGCATAGCCTTCTCGATGTGTTGTGTGTATGAAGTCGAACACTTGCTGTTCGATCTTATTCTCAAATTCAGCCTACCTTGCTCCAGAGTAAAGATATTGTTCTATATTATATGCTGGCCTTCTCGAAGTGTGGTGTGCTTGAAGTCGACCACATGCTGTTCAATCTTTTTCTTATATCCAACCGACCTCGCTTCAGAGTGAAGATATTTTCAATTTTGGGTTATCGGTTTTACTACCAACAGCTATATATGGTGGCCTTTTCATTAGTTGATGTGTATGCACACGAACCCGGCAGGTTCAAATCAATTTCAAAATACAGCCTATCTCGTTCCATTCCAGTTCAAGAATATTATCATTTTTACGACATCGGCATAGCCTTCTCGATGTGTTGTGTGTATGAAGTCGAACACGTGCTGTTCGATCTTATTCTCAAATTCAGCCTACGTTGCTCCAGAGGAAACATATTCTCAATTTTCAGTCATCGGTATTACTCCTAAAAGCTTTATATGGTGGCCTTTCCATTAGTTAATGTGTATGCACACGAACACGGCAGGTTCAAATCAAATTCAAAATTCAGCCCATCTCGTTCCAGTTCAAAGATATTATCATTTATCGACTAGCTTCCAATAGTTCTCGATGTGCGGTGTGTTTGAAGTCGACCACATGCTGTTCAATCTTATCAAATTCAACCGACCTCGCTTCAGAGTGAAGATATTTTCAATTTTCAGTCAAATAAAATTCAAATTCCAGCCTATTTCGTTCCAGTTCAAAGATATTATCATTTTTACGACATCGGCATAGCCTTCTCGTTGTTTTGTGTGTATGAAGTCGAACACGTGCTGTTCGATCTTATTCTCAAATTCAGCCTACCTTGCTCCAGAGGAAAGATATTCTCAATTTTCAGTCATCGGTATTACTCCTAACAGCTTAATATGGTGGCCTTTCCATTAGTTAATGTGTATGCACACGAACCCGGCAGGTTCAAATCAATTTCAAAATACAGCCCTTCTCGTTCCAGTTCAAGAATATTATCATTTTTACGACATCGGCATAGCTTCCAATAGTTCTATATGGTGGCCTTTTCGAAGTGTGGTGTGCTTGAAGTCGACCACATGCTGTTCAATCTTTTTCTCATATCCAACCTACCTCGCTTCAGAGTGGAGATATTTTCAATTTTGGGTTATCGGTTTTAATACCAACATATGGTGGCCTTTTCATTAGTTGATGTGTATGCACACGAACCCGGCAGGTTCAAATCAATTTCAAAATACAGCCTATCTCGTTCCATTCCAGTTCAAGAATATTATCATTTTTACGACATCGGCATAGCCTTCTCGATGTGTTGAGTGTATGAAGTCGAACACGTGCTGTTCGATCTTATTCTCAAATTCAGCCTACCTTGCTCCAAAGGAAACATTCCCAATTTTCAGTCATAGGTATTACTCCTGAAAGCTTATATGGTGGCATTTCCATTAGTTAATGTGTATGCACACGAACACGGCAGGTTCAAATCAAATTCAAAATTCAGCCCATCTCGTTCCAGTTCAAAGATATAATCATTTATCGACTAGCTTCCAATAGTTCTCGATGTGCGGTGTGTTTGAAGTCGACCACATGCTGTTCAATCTTATCGAATTCAACCGACCTCGCTTCAGAGTGAAGATATTTTCAATTTTCAGTCAAATAAAATTCAAATTCCAGCCTATTTCGTTCCAGTTCAAGGATATTATCATTTTTACGACATCGGCATAGCCTTCTCGATGTGTTGTGTGTATGAAGTCGAACACGTGCTTATTATCAAATTCAGCCTACCTTGCTCCAGAGGAAAGATATTCTCAATTTTCAGTCATCGGTATTACAGCCTATCTCGTTCCAGTTCAAGAATATCATTTTTACGACATCGGCATAGCCTTCTCGATGTGTTGTGTGTATGAAGTCGAACACTTGCTGTTCGATCTTATTCTCAAATTCAGCCTACCTTGCTCCAGAGTAAAGATATTGTTCTATATTATATGCTGGCCTTCTCGAAGTGTGGTGTGCTTGAAGTCGACCACATGCTGTTCAATCTTTTTCTTATATCCAACCGACCTCGCTTCAGAGTGAAGATATTTTCAATTTTGGGTTATCGGTTTTACTACCAACAGCTATATATGGTGGCCTTTTCATTAGTTGATGTGTATGCACACGAACCCGGCAGGTTCAAATCAATTTCAAAATACAGCCTATCTCGTTCCATTCCAGTTCAAGAATATTATCATTTTTACGACATCGGCATAGCCTTCTCGATGTGTTGTGTGTATGAAGTCGAACACGTGCTGTTCGATCTTATTCTCAAATTCAGCCTACGTTGCTCCAGAGGAAACATATTCTCAATTTTCAGTCATCGGTATTACTCCTAAAAGCTTTATATGGTGGCCTTTCCATTAGTTAATGTGTATGCACACGAACACGGCAGGTTCAAATCAAATTAAAATTCAGCCCATCTCGTTCCAGTTCAAAGATATTATCATTTATCGACTAGCTTCCAATAGTTCCCGATGTGCGGTGTGTTTGAAGTCGACCACATGCTGTTCAATCTTATCAAATTCAACCGACCTCGCTTCAGAGTGAAGATATTTTCAATTTTCAGTCAAATAAAATTCAAATTCCAGCCTATTTCGTTCCAGTTCAAGGATATTATCATTTTTACGACATCGGCATAGCCTTCTCGATGTGTTGTGTGTATGAAGTCGAACACGTGCTGTTCGATCTTATTATCAAATTCAGCCTACCTTGCTCCAGAGGAAAGATATTCTCAATTTTCAGTCATCGGTATTACAGCCTATCTCGTTCCAGTTCAAGAATATTATCATTTTTACGACATCGTCATGGCCTTCTCGATGTGTTGTGTGTATGAAGTCGAACACGTGCTGTTCGATCTTATTCTCAAATTCAGCCTACCTTGCTCCAGAGGAAAGATATTCTCAATTTTCAGTCATCGGTATTACTCCTAACAGCTTAATATGGTGGCCTTTTCGAAGTGTGGTGTGCTTGAAGTCGACCACATGCTGTTCAATCTTTTTCTCATATCCAACCTACCTCGCTTCAGAGTGGAGATATTTTCAATTTTGGGTTATCGGTTTTAATACCAACTTATGGTGGCCTTTTCATTAGTTGATGTGTATGCACACGAACCCGGCAGGTTCAAATCAATTTCAAAATACAGCCTATCTCGTTCCATTCCAGTTCAAGAATATTATCATTTTTACGACATCGGCATAGCCTTCTCGATGTGTTGAGTGTATGAAGTCGAACACGTGCTGTTCGATCTTATTCTCAAATTCAGCCTACCTTGCTCCAAAGGAAACATTCTCAATTTTCAGTCATAGGTATTACTCCTGAAAGCTTTATATGGTGGCATTTCCATTAGTTAATGTGTATGCACACGAACACGGCAGGTTCAAATCAAATTCAAAATTCAGCCCATCTCGTTCCAGTTCAAAGATATAATCATTTATCGACTAGCTTCCAATAGTTCTCGATGTGCGGTGTGTTTGAAGTCGACCACATGCTGTTCAATCTTATCGAATTCAACCGACCTCGCTTCAGAGTGAAGATATTTTCAATTTTCAGTCAAATAAAATTCAAATTCCAGCCTATTTCGTTCCAGTTCAAGGATATTATCATTTTTACGACATCGGCATAGCCTTCTCGATGTGTTGTGTGTATGAAGTCGAACACTTGCTGTTCGATCTTATTCTCAAATTCAGCCTACCTTGCTCCAGAGTAAAGATATTGTTCTATATTATATGCTGGCCTTCTCGAAGTGTGGTGTGCTTGAAGTCGACCACATGCTGTTCAATCTTTTTCTTATATCCAACCTACCTCGCTTCAGAGTGAAGATATTTTCAATTTTGGGTTATCGGTTTTACTACCAACAGCTATATATGGTGGCCTTTTCATTAGTTGATGTGTATGCACACGAACCCGGCAGGTTCAAATCAATTTCAAAATACAGCCTATCTCGTTTCATTCCAGTTCAAGAATATTATCATTTTTACGACATCGGCATAGCCTTCTCGATGTGTTGTGTGTATGAAGTCGAACACGTGCTGTTCGATCTTATTCTCAAATTCAGCCTACGTTGCTCCAGAGGAAACATATTCTCAATTTTCAGTCATCGGTATTACTCCTAAAAGCTTTATATGGTGGCCTTTCCATTAGTTAATGTGTATGCACACGAACACGGCAGGTTCAAATCAAATTAAAATTCAGCCCATCTCGTTCCAGTTCAAAGATATTATCATTTTTACGACATCGGCATAGCCTTCTCGATGTGTTGAGTGTATGAAGTCGAACACGTGCTGTTCGATCTTATTCTCAAATTCAGCCTACCTTGCTCCAAAGGAAACATTCCCAATTTTCAGTCATAGGTATTACTCCTGAAAGCTTATATGGTGGCATTTCCATTAGTTAATGTGTATGCACACGAACACGGCAGGTTCAAATCAAATTCAAAATTCAGCCCATCTCGTTCCAGTTCAAAGATATAATCATTTATCGACTAGCTTCCAATAGTTCTCGATGTGCGGTGTGTTTGAAGTCGACCACATGCTGTTCAATCTTATCGAATTCAACCGACCTCGCTTCAGAGTGAAGATATTTTCAATTTTCAGTCAAATAAAATTCAAATTCCAGCCTATTTCGTTCCAGTTCAAGGATATTATCATTTTTACGACATCGGCATAGCCTTCTCGATGTGTTGTGTGTATGAAGTCGAACACGTGCTTATTATCAAATTCAGCCTACCTTGCTCCAGAGGAAAGATATTCTCAATTTTCAGTCATCGGTATTACAGCCTATCTCGTTCCAGTTCAAGAATATCATTTTTACGACATCGGCATAGCCTTCTCGATGTGTTGTGTGTATGAAGTCGAACACTTGCTGTTCGATCTTATTCTCAAATTCAGCCTACCTTGCTCCAGAGTAAAGATATTGTTCTATATTATATGCTGGCCTTCTCGAAGTGTGGTGTGCTTGAAGTCGACCACATGCTGTTCAATCTTTTTCTTATATCCAACCGACCTCGCTTCAGAGTGAAGATATTTTCAATTTTGGGTTATCGGTTTTACTACCAACAGCTATATATGGTGGCCTTTTCATTAGTTGATGTGTATGCACACGAACCCGGCAGGTTCAAATCAATTTCAAAATACAGCCTATCTCGTTCCATTCCAGTTCAAGAATATTATCATTTTTACGACATCGGCATAGCCTTCTCGATGTGTTGTGTGTATGAAGTCGAACACGTGCTGTTCGATCTTATTCTCAAATTCAGCCTACGTTGCTCCAGAGGAAACATATTCTCAATTTTCAGTCATCGGTATTACTCCTAAAAGCTTTATATGGTGGCCTTTCCATTAGTTAATGTGTATGCACACGAACACGGCAGGTTCAAATCAAATTCAAAATTCAGCCCATCTCGTTCCAGTTCAAAGATATTATCATTTATCGACTAGCTTCCAATAGTTCTCGATGTGCGGTGTGTTTGAAGTCGACCACATGCTGTTCAATCTTATCAAATTCAACCGACCTCGCTTCAGAGTGAAGATATTTTCAATTTTCAGTCAAATAAAATTCAAATTCCAGCCTATTTCGTTCCAGTTCAAAGATATTATCATTTTTACGACATCGGCATAGCCTTCTCGTTGTTTTGTGTGTATGAAGTCGAACACGTGCTGTTCGATCTTATTCTCAAATTCAGCCTACCTTGCTCCAGAGGAAAGATATTCTCAATTTTCAGTCATCGGTATTACTCCTAACAGCTTAATATGGTGGCCTTTCCATTAGTTAATGTGTATGCACACGAACCCGGCAGGTTCAAATCAATTTCAAAATACAGCCCTTCTCGTTCCAGTTCAAGAATATTATCATTTTTACGACATCGGCATAGCTTCCAATAGTTCTATATGGTGGCCTTTTCGAAGTGTGGTGTGCTTGAAGTCGACCACATGCTGTTCAATCTTTTTCTCATATCCAACCTACCTCGCTTCAGAGTGGAGATATTTTCAATTTTGGGTTATCGGTTTTAATACCAACATATGGTGGCCTTTTCATTAGTTGATGTGTATGCACACGAACCCGGCAGGTTCAAATCAATTTCAAAATACAGCCTATCTCGTTCCATTCCAGTTCAAGAATATTATCATTTTTACGACATCGGCATAGCCTTCTCGATGTGTTGAGTGTATGAAGTCGAACACGTGCTGTTCGATCTTATTCTCAAATTCAGCCTACCTTGCTCCAAAGGAAACATTCCCAATTTTCAGTCATAGGTATTACTCCTGAAAGCTTATATGGTGGCATTTCCATTAGTTAATGTGTATGCACACGAACACGGCAGGTTCAAATCAAATTCAAAATTCAGCCCATCTCGTTCCAGTTCAAAGATATAATCATTTATCGACTAGCTTCCAATAGTTCTCGATGTGCGGTGTGTTTGAAGTCGACCACATGCTGTTCAATCTTATCGAATTCAACCGACCTCGCTTCAGAGTGAAGATATTTTCAATTTTCAGTCAAATAAAATTCAAATTCCAGCCTATTTCGTTCCAGTTCAAGGATATTATCATTTTTACGACATCGGCATAGCCTTCTCGATGTGTTGTGTGTATGAAGTCGAACACGTGCTTATTATCAAATTCAGCCTACCTTGCTCCAGAGGAAAGATATTCTCAATTTTCAGTCATCGGTATTACAGCCTATCTCGTTCCAGTTCAAGAATATCATTTTTACGACATCGGCATAGCCTTCTCGATGTGTTGTGTGTATGAAGTCGAACACTTGCTGTTCGATCTTATTCTCAAATTCAGCCTACCTTGCTCCAGAGTAAAGATATTGTTCTATATTATATGCTGGCCTTCTCGAAGTGTGGTGTGCTTGAAGTCGACCACATGCTGTTCAATCTTTTTCTTATATCCAACCGACCTCGCTTCAGAGTGAAGATATTTTCAATTTTGGGTTATCGGTTTTACTACCAACAGCTATATATGGTGGCCTTTTCATTAGTTGATGTGTATGCACACGAACCCGGCAGGTTCAAATCAATTTCAAAATACAGCCTATCTCGTTCCATTCCAGTTCAAGAATATTATCATTTTTACGACATCGGCATAGCCTTCTCGATGTGTTGTGTGTATGAAGTCGAACACGTGCTGTTCGATCTTATTCTCAAATTCAGCCTACGTTGCTCCAGAGGAAACATATTCTCAATTTTCAGTCATCGGTATTACTCCTAAAAGCTTTATATGGTGGCCTTTCCATTAGTTAATGTGTATGCACACGAACACGGCAGGTTCAAATCAAATTAAAATTCAGCCCATCTCGTTCCAGTTCAAAGATATTATCATTTATCGACTAGCTTCCAATAGTTCCCGATGTGCGGTGTGTTTGAAGTCGACCACATGCTGTTCAATCTTATCAAATTCAACCGACCTCGCTTCAGAGTGAAGATATTTTCAATTTTCAGTCAAATAAAATTCAAATTCCAGCCTATTTCGTTCCAGTTCAAGGATATTATCATTTTTACGACATCGGCATAGCCTTCTCGATGTGTTGTGTGTATGAAGTCGAACACGTGCTGTTCGATCTTATTATCAAATTCAGCCTACCTTGCTCCAGAGGAAAGATATTCTCAATTTTCAGTCATCGGTATTACAGCCTATCTCGTTCCAGTTCAAGAATATTATCATTTTTACGACATCGTCATGGCCTTCTCGATGTGTTGTGTGTATGAAGTCGAACACGTGCTGTTCGATCTTATTCTCAAATTCAGCCTACCTTGCTCCAGAGGAAAGATATTCTCAATTTTCAGTCATCGGTATTACTCCTAACAGCTTAATATGGTGGCCTTTTCGAAGTGTGGTGTGCTTGAAGTCGACCACATGCTGTTCAATCTTTTTCTCATATCCAACCTACCTCGCTTCAGAGTGGAGATATTTTCAATTTTGGGTTATCGGTTTTAATACCAACTTATGGTGGCCTTTTCATTAGTTGATGTGTATGCACACGAACCCGGCAGGTTCAAATCAATTTCAAAATACAGCCTATCTCGTTCCATTCCAGTTCAAGAATATTATCATTTTTACGACATCGGCATAGCCTTCTCGATGTGTTGAGTGTATGAAGTCGAACACGTGCTGTTCGATCTTATTCTCAAATTCAGCCTACCTTGCTCCAAAGGAAACATTCTCAATTTTCAGTCATAGGTATTACTCCTGAAAGCTTTATATGGTGGCATTTCCATTAGTTAATGTGTATGCACACGAACACGGCAGGTTCAAATCAAATTCAAAATTCAGCCCATCTCGTTCCAGTTCAAAGATATAATCATTTATCGACTAGCTTCCAATAGTTCTCGATGTGCGGTGTGTTTGAAGTCGACCACATGCTGTTCAATCTTATCGAATTCAACCGACCTCGCTTCAGAGTGAAGATATTTTCAATTTTCAGTCAAATAAAATTCAAATTCCAGCCTATTTCGTTCCAGTTCAAGGATATTATCATTTTTACGACATCGGCATAGCCTTCTCGATGTGTTGTGTGTATGAAGTCGAACACTTGCTGTTCGATCTTATTCTCAAATTCAGCCTACCTTGCTCCAGAGTAAAGATATTGTTCTATATTATATGCTGGCCTTCTCGAAGTGTGGTGTGCTTGAAGTCGACCACATGCTGTTCAATCTTTTTCTTATATCCAACCTACCTCGCTTCAGAGTGAAGATATTTTCAATTTTGGGTTATCGGTTTTACTACCAACAGCTATATATGGTGGCCTTTTCATTAGTTGATGTGTATGCACACGAACCCGGCAGGTTCAAATCAATTTCAAAATACAGCCTATCTCGTTTCATTCCAGTTCAAGAATATTATCATTTTTACGACATCGGCATAGCCTTCTCGATGTGTTGTGTGTATGAAGTCGAACACGTGCTGTTCGATCTTATTCTCAAATTCAGCCTACGTTGCTCCAGAGGAAACATATTCTCAATTTTCAGTCATCGGTATTACTCCTAAAAGCTTTATATGGTGGCCTTTCCATTAGTTAATGTGTATGCACACGAACACGGCAGGTTCAAATCAAATTAAAATTCAGCCCATCTCGTTCCAGTTCAAAGATATTATCATTTTTACGACATCGGCATAGCCTTCTCGATGTGTTGAGTGTATGAAGTCGAACACGTGCTGTTCGATCTTATTCTCAAATTCAGCCTACCTTGCTCCAAAGGAAACATTCTCAATTTTCAGTCATAGGTATTACTCCTGAAAGCTTTATATGGTGGCATTTCCATTAGTTAATGTGTATGCACACGAACACGGCAGGTTCAAATCAAATTCAAAATTCAGCCCATCTCGTTCCAGTTCAAAGATATAATCATTTATCGACTAGCTTCCAATAGTTCTCGATGTGCGGTGTGTTTGAAGTCGACCACATGCTGTTCAATCTTATCGAATTCAACCGACCTCGCTTCAGAGTGAAGATATTTTCAATTTTCAGTCAAATAAAATTCAAATTCCAGCCTATTTCGTTCCAGTTCAAGGATATTATCATTTTTACGACATCGGCATAGCCATTAAAAAAAAATTTCAAAAAAAATTTCAAAAAAATAAAAATAAAATAAAAAAAAAAAATTCAAAAAAAAAATTAAAAAAAAAAATTTAAAAAAAATTTCAAAAAAAAAATTTCCAAAAAATTTTTAAAAAAATTAAAAAAAAAAATTAAAAAAAAATGTCGAAAAAAAAATTAAAAAAAAAAAATTTCAAAAAAAAAATTTCAAAAAAGTTTTCGAAAAAAAAATTTCAAAAAAAAAATTTCCTAAAAAAAATTGAAAAAAAAATTAAAAAAAAATTTCGAAAAAAAAATTTTCAAAAAAAAAAATTTCAAAAAAAATTTCAAAAAAATTTTCAAAAAAAAAATTCAAAAAAAAAATTTCAAAAAAAATTTCAAAAAAATTTTCAAAAAAAAATTTCAAAAAAAAAAAATTAAAAAAAAAAATTTTCAAAAAAAAAAATTTCAAAAAAAAAAAATTTCAAAAAAAAAATTTCCATAAAAAAAATTTTTAAAAAAATTGAAAAAAAAAATTTAAAAAAAATTTCGAAAAAAAAATTTTCAAAAAAAAAAATTTCAAAAAAAATTTCAAAAAAATTTTCAAAAAAAAAATTTCAAAAAAAAAAATTAAAAAAAAAAATTTTCAAAAAAAAAATAAAAAAAAAAAATTTCAAAAAAAAATTTTAGAAAAAAATTTTCAAAAAAAAAATTTTAAAAAAATTTCGAAAAAAAAAAAAATTTCGAAAAAAAAAAAATTTTCAAAAAAAAAATTTGAAAAAAAAAATTTTCAAAAAAAAAAATTCAAAAAAAAAAATTAAAAAAAAAATTTCCAAAAAAAAAATTTAAAAAAAATAAAAAAAAAATTTCGAAAAAAAAATTAAAAAAAAAATTCAAAAAAATTAAAAAAAAAAAATTTCAGAAAAATTTTCAAAAAAAGTTTCAAAAAAAAAAAATTCAAAAAAAAAATTTCAAAAAAATTTTCAAAAAAAAAAATTTCAAAAAAAAAATTTTAAAAAAATTTCGAAAAAAAAATTAAAAAAAAAATTTCAAAAAAATTCAAAAAAAAAAATTTCAAAAAAAAATAAAAAAAAAATAAAAAAAAAATTCGAAAAAAAAAATTAAAAAAAAAATTCTCAAAAAAATAAAATAAAAAAAAATTCAAAAAAAAATAAAAAAAAAATTTTAAAAAAATTTCGAAAAAAAAAATTTCCAAAAAAAAAATTTAAAAAAATAAAAAAAAAATTAAAAAAAAATTTCGAAAAAAAAATTTCAAAAAAAAAATTTAAAAAAAAATTCAAAAAAATTTAAAAAAAAAAATTTCAGAAAAATTTTCAAAAAAAAAAATTTCAAAAAAAGTTTCAAAAAAAAAAATTCAAAAAAAAAATTTCAAAAAAAAATTAAAAAAAAAATTCAAAAAAATTTTCAAAAAAAAAATTTTAAAAAAAATTTCAAAAAAAAAATTTCAAAAAAAAAATTTTAAAAAAAATTTCGAAAAAAAAATTAAAAAAAAAAAATTTCAAAAAAAATTTTCAAAAAAAAAATTCAAAAAAAAAATTTCAAAAAAAAAATTAAAAAAAAAATTTTAAAAAAATTTCAAAAAAAAAATTCAAAAAAAATTTCAAAAAAATTTTCAAAAAAAAAATTTCAAAAAAATTTCGAAAAAATTTCGAAAAAATTTTCGAAAAAAAAATTTAAAAAAAATTTTAAAAAAAATTTAAAAAAAAAATTTCAAAAAAAATTTCAAAAAAATTTTCAAAAAAAAAATTTCAAAAAAATTTCGAAAAAATTTCGAAAAAATTTTCGAAAAAAAAATTTAAAAAAAATTTTAAAAAAAATTAAAAAAAAAAATCTCAGAAAAAAAAAAAATTTCAAAAAAAATAAAAAAAAAAAAAATTTCAGAAAAAAAAAAAATCAAAAAAATAAAAAAAAAAATTCAAAAAAAAATTTAAAAAAAAATTTAAAAAAAAAATTGAAAAAAAAAATTTAAAAAAAAAATTTTCAAAAAAAATAAAAAAAAAATATTTCAAAAAAAAATTAAAAAAAAAAAATTTCAAAAAAATTTTCAAAAAAAAAATTAAAAAAAAAAAATTTCAAAAAAAAAATAAAAAAAAAAATTTTAAAAAAATTTCAAAAAAAAAATTCAAAAAAAAAAAAAAAAAAAATTTCAAAAAAAAAATTAAAAAAAAATTTCAAAAAAATTTTCAAAAAAAAAATTTAAAAAAAATTTCAAAAAAAATTTCAAAAAAAAAAATTTCAGAAAAAAAAAAAAAAATTCAAAAAAAAAATTTCAAAAAAAATTGAAAAAAAATAAAAATAAAATAAAAAAAAAAATTCAAAAAAAAAATTTAAAAAAAAAATTTAAAAAAAATTTCAAAAAAAAAATTTCCAAAAAATTTTTAAAAAAATTAAAAAAAAAAATTAAAAAAAAATGTCGAAAAAAAAATTTAAAAAAAAAAATTTCAAAAAAAAAATTTCAAAAAAGTTTTCGAAAAAAAAATTTCAAAAAAAAAATTTCCTAAAAAAAATTTTTAAAAAAATTGAAAAAAAAAATTTAAAAAAAATTTCGAAAAAAAAATTTTCAAAAAAAAAAATTTCAAAAAAAATTTCAAAAAAATTTTCAAAAAAAAAAATTAAAAAAAAAAATTTTCAAAAAAAAAATAAAAAAAAAAATTTCAAAAAAAAATTTTAGAAAAAAATTTTCAAAAAAAAAATTTTAAAAAAATTTCGAAAAAAAAAAAAATTTCGAAAAAAAAAAAAATTTTCAAAAAAAAAATTAAAAAAAAAAATTTTCAAAAAAAAAAATTCAAAAAAAAAATTTTCAAAAAAAAAATTCAAAAAAAAAAATTAAAAAAAAAATTTCCAAAAAAAAAATTTAAAAAAAATAAAAAAAAAAATTTCGAAAAAAAAATTAAAAAAAAAATTCAAAAAAATTTAAAAAAAAAAATTTCAGAAAAATTTTCAAAAAAAGTTTCAAAAAAAAAAAATTCAAAAAAAAAATTTCAAAAAAAAATTTAAAAAAAATTTTAAAAAAATTTTCAAAAAAAAAAATTTCAAAAAAAAAATTTAAAAAAAATTTCAAAAAAAAATTTTAAAAAAAATTTCGAAAAAAAAATTTAAAAAAAAATTTCAAAAAAATTCAAAAAAAAAAATTTCAAAAAAAAATAAAAAAAAAATAAAAAAAAAATTCGAAAAAAAAAATTTAAAAAAAAATTCTCAAAAAAATAAAATAAAAAAAAATTCAAAAAAAAAAAAAAAAAAAAAATTTAAAAAAAATTTCGAAAAAAAAAATTTCCAAAAAAAAAATTTAAAAAAATAAAAAAAAAATAAAAAAAAATTTCGAAAAAAAAATTTCAAAAAAAAAATTTAAAAAAAAATTCAAAAAAATTTAAAAAAAAAAATTTCAGAAAAATTTTCAAAAAAAAAAATTTCAAAGAAAGTTTCAAAAAAAAAAATTCAAAAAAAAAATTTCAAAAAAAAATTAAAAAAAAAATTCAAAAAAATTTTCAAAAAAAAAATTTTAAAAAAAATTTCAAAAAAAAAATTTCAAAAAAAAAAATTTAAAAAAAATTTCGAAAAAAAAATTAAAAAAAAAAAATTTCAAAAAAAATTTTCAAAAAAAAAATTCAAAAAAAAAATTTCAAAAAAAAAATTAAAAAAAAAATTTTAAAAAAATTTCAAAAAAAAAATTCAAAAAAAATTTCAAAAAAATTTTCAAAAAAAAAATTTCAAAAAAATTTCGAAAAAATTTCGAAAAAATTTTCGAAAAAAAAATTTTAAAAAAATTTTAAAAAAAATTTAAAAAAAAAATTTCAAAAAAAATTTCAAAAAAATTTTAAAAAAATTTTCAAAAAAAAAAATTTCAAAAAAAAAATTTAAAAAAAATTTCAAAAAAAAATTTTAAAAAAAATTTCGAAAAAAAAATTAAAAAAAAAATTTCAAAAAAATTCAAAAAAAAAAATTTCAAAAAAAAATAAAAAAAAAATAAAAAAAAAATTCGAAAAAAAAAATTTAAAAAAAAATTCTCAAAAAAATAAAATAAAAAAAAATTCAAAAAAAAAAAAAAAAAAAAAATTTAAAAAAAATTTCGAAAAAAAAAATTTCCAAAAAAAAAATTTAAAAAAATAAAAAAAAAATTAAAAAAAATTTCGAAAAAAAAATTTCAAAAAAAAAATTTAAAAAAAAATTCAAAAAAATTTAAAAAAAAAAATTTCAGAAAAATTTTCAAAAAAAAAAATTTCAAAGAAAGTTTCAAAAAAAAAAATTCAAAAAAAAAATTTCAAAAAAAAATTAAAAAAAAAATTCAAAAAAATTTTCAAAAAAAAAATTTTAAAAAAAATTTCAAAAAAAAAATTTCAAAAAAAAAAATTTTAAAAAAATTTCGAAAAAAAAATTAAAAAAAAAAAATTTCAAAAAAAATTTTCAAAAAAAAAATTCAAAAAAAAAATTTCAAAAAAAAAATTAAAAAAAAAATTTTAAAAAAATTTCAAAAAAAAAATTCAAAAAAAATTTCAAAAAAATTTTCAAAAAAAAAATTTCAAAAAAATTTCGAAAAAATTTCGAAAAAATTTTCGAAAAAAAAATTTTAAAAAAATTTTAAAAAAAATTTTAAAAAAAAATTTCAAAAAAAATTTCAAAAAAATTTTCAAAAAAAAAATTTCAAAAAAATTTCGAAAAAATTTTCGAAAAAAAAATTTAAAAAAAATTTTAAAAAAAATTTTAAAAAAAAATCTCAGAAAAAAAAAAAAATTTCAAAAAAAATAAAAAAAAAAAAAATTTCAGAAAAAAAAAAAATCAAAAAAATAAAAAAAAAAATTCAAAAAAAATTTAAAAAAAAATTTTAAAAAAAAATTGAAAAAAAAAATTAAAAAAAAAATTTTTCAAAAAAAATAAAAAAAAAAATATTTCAAAAAAAAATTAAAAAAAAAAAATTTCAAAAAAATTTTCAAAAAAAAAATTAAAAAAAAAAAAATTTCAAAAAAAAAATAAAAAAAAAAATTTTAAAAAAATTTCAAAAAAAAAATTCAAAAAAAAATAAAAAAAAAAATTTCAAAAAAAAAATTAAAAAAAAATTTCAAAAAAATTTTCAAAAAAAAAATTTAAAAAAAATTTCAAAAAAAATTTCAAAAAAAAAAATTTCAGAAAAAAAAAAAAAAATTCAAAAAAAAAATTTCAAAAAAAATTGAAAAAAAAAATTCGAAAAAAAATTTCAAAAAAAAAATTTAAAAAAAATTTCAAAAAAAATTTCAAAAAAATAAAAAAAAATAAAAAAAAAAATTCAAAAAAAAAATTAAAAAAAAAATTTTCAAAAAAAAAAATTTCAAAAAAATTTCAAAAAAATTTTCAAAAAAAAAATAAAAAAAAATAAAAAAAAAAATTCAAAAAAAAAATTAAAAAAAAAAATTTTCAAAAAAAAAAATTAAAAAATAAAATTTTCAAAAAAAAATTTTAGAAAAAAATTTTCAAAAAAAAGTTTTTAAAAAAATTTCGAAAAAAAAAAAATTTTCAAAAAAAAAATTAAAAAAAAAAAATTTTCAAAAAAAAAAATTTCAAAAAAGTTTTCGAAAAAAAAATTTCAAAAAAAAAAATTTCCATAAAAAAAAATTTCAAAAAAATTTCAAAAAAAAATTCAAAAAAAAAATTCAAAAAAAAATAAAAAAAAAATTTCAAAAAAAAAATTTAAAAAAAATTTCAAAAAAAATTTCAAAAAAATAAAAATAAAATAAAAAAAAAATTCAAAAAAAAAATTCAAAAAAAAAATTTAAAAAAAATTTCAAAAAAAAAATTTCCAAAAAAATTTCAAAAAAAATTTCAAAAAAATTTTAAAAAAAAATTTTCAAAAAAAAAATTCAAAAAAAAAATTTTAAAAAAATTTCAAAAAAATTTCAAAAAAAAAATTCAAAAAAAAATAAAAAAAAAAATTTCAAAAAAAAAAATTAAAAAAAAAATTTTCAAAAAAAAAATTTAAATAAAAAATTTTCAAAAAAAAATTAAAAAAAAAAATTTTCAAAAAAAAAATTTCAAAAAAAAGTTTTTAAAAAAATTTCGAAAAAAAAAAAATTTTCAAAAAAAAAATTAAAAAAAAAAAATTTTCAAAAAAAAAAATTTCAAAAAAGTTTTCGAAAAAAAAATTTCAAAAAAAAAAATTTCCATAAAAAAAAATTTCAAAAAAATTTCAAAAAAAAATTCAAAAAAAAAATTCAAAAAAAAATAAAAAAAAAATTTAAAAAAAAAATTGAAAAAAAAAATTTAAAAAAAAAATTTTCAAAAAAAATAAAAAAAAAATATTTCAAAAAAAAATTAAAAAAAAAAAATTTCAAAAAAATTTTCAAAAAAAAAATTAAAAAAAAAAAATTTCAAAAAAAAAATAAAAAAAAAAATTTTAAAAAAATTTCAAAAAAAAAATTCAAAAAAAAAAAAAAAAAAAATTTCAAAAAAAAAATTAAAAAAAAATTTCAAAAAAATTTTCAAAAAAAAAATTTAAAAAAAATTTCAAAAAAAATTTCAAAAAAAAAAATTTCAGAAAAAAAAAAAAAAATTCAAAAAAAAAATTTCAAAAAAAATTGAAAAAAAATAAAAATAAAATAAAAAAAAAAAATTCAAAAAAAAAATTTAAAAAAAAAATTTAAAAAAAATTTCAAAAAAAAAATTTCCAAAAAATTTTTAAAAAAATTAAAAAAAAAAATTAAAAAAAAATGTCGAAAAAAAAATTTAAAAAAAAAAATTTCAAAAAAAAAATTTCAAAAAAGTTTTCGAAAAAAAAATTTCAAAAAAAAAATTTCCTAAAAAAAATTTTTAAAAAAATTGAAAAAAAAAATTTAAAAAAAATTTCGAAAAAAAAATTTTCAAAAAAAAAAATTTCAAAAAAAATTTCAAAAAAATTTTCAAAAAAAAAAATTAAAAAAAAAAATTTTCAAAAAAAAAATAAAAAAAAAAATTTCAAAAAAAAATTTTAGAAAAAAATTTTCAAAAAAAAAATTTTAAAAAAATTTCGAAAAAAAAAAAAATTTCGAAAAAAAAAAAAATTTTCAAAAAAAAAATTAAAAAAAAAAATTTTCAAAAAAAAAAATTCAAAAAAAAAATTTTCAAAAAAAAAATTCAAAAAAAAAAATTAAAAAAAAAATTTCCAAAAAAAAAATTTAAAAAAAATAAAAAAAAAAATTTCGAAAAAAAAATTAAAAAAAAAATTCAAAAAAATTTAAAAAAAAAAATTTCAGAAAAATTTTCAAAAAAAGTTTCAAAAAAAAAAATTCAAAAAAAAAATTTCAAAAAAAAATTTAAAAAAAATTTTAAAAAAATTTTCAAAAAAAAAAATTTCAAAAAAAAAATTTAAAAAAAATTTCAAAAAAAAATTTTAAAAAAAATTTCGAAAAAAAAATTTAAAAAAAAATTTCAAAAAAATTCAAAAAAAAAAATTTCAAAAAAAAATAAAAAAAAAATAAAAAAAAAATTCGAAAAAAAAAATTTAAAAAAAAATTCTCAAAAAAATAAAATAAAAAAAAATTCAAAAAAAAAAAAAAAAAAAAAATTTAAAAAAAATTTCGAAAAAAAAAATTTCCAAAAAAAAAATTTAAAAAAATAAAAAAAAAATAAAAAAAAATTTCGAAAAAAAAATTTCAAAAAAAAAATTTAAAAAAAAATTCAAAAAAATTTAAAAAAAAAAATTTCAGAAAAATTTTCAAAAAAAAAAATTTCAAAGAAAGTTTCAAAAAAAAAAATTCAAAAAAAAAATTTCAAAAAAAAATTAAAAAAAAAATTCAAAAAAATTTTCAAAAAAAAAATTTTAAAAAAAATTTCAAAAAAAAAATTTCAAAAAAAAAAATTTAAAAAAAATTTCGAAAAAAAAATTAAAAAAAAAAAATTTCAAAAAAAATTTTCAAAAAAAAAATTCAAAAAAAAAATTTCAAAAAAAAAATTAAAAAAAAAATTTTAAAAAAATTTCAAAAAAAAAATTCAAAAAAAATTTCAAAAAAATTTTCAAAAAAAAAATTTCAAAAAAATTTCGAAAAAATTTCGAAAAAATTTTCGAAAAAAAAATTTTAAAAAAATTTTAAAAAAAATTTAAAAAAAAAATTTCAAAAAAAATTTCAAAAAAATTTTAAAAAAATTTTCAAAAAAAAAAATTTCAAAAAAAAAATTTAAAAAAAATTTCAAAAAAAAATTTTAAAAAAAATTTCGAAAAAAAAATTAAAAAAAAAATTTCAAAAAAATTCAAAAAAAAAAATTTCAAAAAAAAATAAAAAAAAAATAAAAAAAAAATTCGAAAAAAAAAATTTAAAAAAAAATTCTCAAAAAAATAAAATAAAAAAAAATTCAAAAAAAAAAAAAAAAAAAAAATTTAAAAAAAATTTCGAAAAAAAAAATTTCCAAAAAAAAAATTTAAAAAAATAAAAAAAAAATTAAAAAAAATTTCGAAAAAAAAATTTCAAAAAAAAAATTTAAAAAAAAATTCAAAAAAATTTAAAAAAAAAAATTTCAGAAAAATTTTCAAAAAAAAAAATTTCAAAGAAAGTTTCAAAAAAAAAAATTCAAAAAAAAAATTTCAAAAAAAAATTAAAAAAAAAATTCAAAAAAATTTTCAAAAAAAAAATTTTAAAAAAAATTTCAAAAAAAAAATTTCAAAAAAAAAAATTTAAAAAAAATTTCGAAAAAAAAATTAAAAAAAAAAAATTTCAAAAAAAATTTTCAAAAAAAAAATTCAAAAAAAAAATTTCAAAAAAAAAATTAAAAAAAAAATTTTAAAAAAATTTCAAAAAAAAAATTCAAAAAAAATTTCAAAAAAATTTTCAAAAAAAAAATTTCAAAAAAATTTCGAAAAAATTTCGAAAAAATTTTCGAAAAAAAAATTTTAAAAAAATTTTAAAAAAAATTTTAAAAAAAAATTTCAAAAAAAATTTCAAAAAAATTTTCAAAAAAAAAATTTCAAAAAAATTTCGAAAAAATTTTCGAAAAAAAAATTTAAAAAAAATTTTAAAAAAAATTTTAAAAAAAAATCTCAGAAAAAAAAAAAATTTCAAAAAAAATAAAAAAAAAAAAAATTTCAGAAAAAAAAAAAATCAAAAAAATAAAAAAAAAAATTCAAAAAAAATTTAAAAAAAAATTTTAAAAAAAAATTGAAAAAAAAAATTAAAAAAAAAATTTTTCAAAAAAAATAAAAAAAAAAATATTTCAAAAAAAAATTAAAAAAAAAAAATTTCAAAAAAATTTTCAAAAAAAAAATTAAAAAAAAAAAAATTTCAAAAAAAAAATAAAAAAAAAAATTTTAAAAAAATTTCAAAAAAAAAATTCAAAAAAAAATAAAAAAAAAAATTTCAAAAAAAAAATTAAAAAAAAATTTCAAAAAAATTTTCAAAAAAAAAATTTAAAAAAAATTTCAAAAAAAATTTCAAAAAAAAAAATTTCAGAAAAAAAAAAAAAAATTCAAAAAAAAAATTTCAAAAAAAATTGAAAAAAAAAATTCGAAAAAAAATTTCAAAAAAAAAATTTAAAAAAAATTTCAAAAAAAATTTCAAAAAAATAAAAAAAAATAAAAAAAAAAATTCAAAAAAAAAATTAAAAAAAAAATTTTCAAAAAAAAAAATTTCAAAAAAATTTCAAAAAAATTTTCAAAAAAAAAATAAAAAAAAATAAAAAAAAAAATTCAAAAAAAAAATTAAAAAAAAAAATTTTCAAAAAAAAAAATTAAAAAATAAAATTTTCAAAAAAAAATTTTAGAAAAAAATTTTCAAAAAAAAGTTTTTAAAAAAATTTCGAAAAAAAAAAAATTTTCAAAAAAAAAATTAAAAAAAAAAAATTTTCAAAAAAAAAAATTTCAAAAAAGTTTTCGAAAAAAAAATTTCAAAAAAAAAAATTTCCATAAAAAAAAATTTCAAAAAAATTTCAAAAAAAAATTCAAAAAAAAAATTCAAAAAAAAATAAAAAAAAAATTTCAAAAAAAAAATTTAAAAAAAATTTCAAAAAAAATTTCAAAAAAATAAAAATAAAATAAAAAAAAAATTCAAAAAAAAAATTAAAAAAAAAAATTTAAAAAAAATTTCAAAAAAAAAATTTCCAAAAAAATTTCAAAAAAAATTTCAAAAAAATTTTAAAAAAAAATTTTCAAAAAAAAAATTCAAAAAAAAAATTTTAAAAAAATTTCAAAAAAATTTCAAAAAAAAAATTCAAAAAAAAATAAAAAAAAAAATTTCAAAAAAAAAAATTAAAAAAAAAATTTTCAAAAAAAAAATTTAAATAAAAAATTTTCAAAAAAAAATTAAAAAAAAAAATTTTCAAAAAAAAAATTTCAAAAAAAAAAATTAAAAAAAAAATTTTCAAAAAAAAAATGAAAAAAAAAAATTTTCAAAAAAAAATTTTAGAAAAATTTCGAAAAAAAAAAAAAATTTCGAAAAAAAAAATTAAAAAAAAAAAATTTTCAAAAAAAAAAATTTCAAAAAAAATTTCAAAAAAATTTTCAAAAAAAAAATTCAAAAAAAAAATTTCAAAAAAAATTTCAAAAAAATTTTCAAAAAAAAATTTCAAAAAAAAAAAAATTAAAAAAAAAATTTTCAAAAAAAAAAAATTTCAAAAAAAAAAATTTCAAAAAAAAAAATTTCCATAAAAAAAATTTTTAAAAAAATTGAAAAAAAAAATTTAAAAAAAATTTCGAAAAAAAAATTTTCAAAAAAAAAAATTTCAAACAAAATTTAAAAAAAATTTTCAAAAAAAAAATTTCAAAAAAAAAAATTAAAAAAAAAAATTTTCAAAAAAAAAATAAAAAAAAAAAATTTCAAAAAAAAATTTTAGAAAAAAATTTTCAAAAAAAAAATTTTAAAAAAATTTCGAAAAAAAAAAAAAATTTCAAAAAAAAAAAAATTTTCAAAAAAAAAATTTAAAAAAATAAAAAAAAAATAAAAAAAAATTTCGAAAAAAAAATTTCAAAAAAAAAATTTAAAAAAAAATTCAAAAAAATTTAAAAAAAAAAATTTCAGAAAAATTTTCAAAAAAAAAAATTTCAAAGAAAGTTTCAAAAAAAAAAATTCAAAAAAAAAATTTCAAAAAAAAATTAAAAAAAAAATTCAAAAAAATTTTCAAAAAAAAAATTTTAAAAAAAATTTCAAAAAAAAAATTTCAAAAAAAAAAATTTAAAAAAAATTTCGAAAAAAAAATTAAAAAAAAAAAATTTCAAAAAAAATTTTCAAAAAAAAAATTCAAAAAAAAAATTTCAAAAAAAAAATTAAAAAAAAAATTTTAAAAAAATTTCAAAAAAAAAATTCAAAAAAAATTTCAAAAAAATTTTCAAAAAAAAAATTTCAAAAAAATTTCGAAAAAATTTCGAAAAAATTTTCGAAAAAAAAATTTTAAAAAAATTTTAAAAAAAATTTAAAAAAAAAATTTCAAAAAAAAATAAAAAAAAAAATTTCAAAAAAAAAAATTAAAAAAAAAATTTTCAAAAAAAAAATTTAAATAAAAAATTTTCAAAAAAAAATTAAAAAAAAAAATTTTCAAAAAAAAAATTTCAAAAAAAAAAATTAAAAAAAAAATTTTCAAAAAAAAAATGAAAAAAAAAAATTTTCAAAAAAAAATTTTAGAAAAATTTCGAAAAAAAAAAAAAATTTCGAAAAAAAAAATTAAAAAAAAAAAATTTTCAAAAAAAAAAATTTCAAAAAAAATTTCAAAAAAATTTTCAAAAAAAAAATTCAAAAAAAAAATTTCAAAAAAAATTTCAAAAAAATTTTCAAAAAAAAATTTCAAAAAAAAAAAAATTAAAAAAAAAATTTTCAAAAAAAAAAAATTTCAAAAAAAAAAATTTCAAAAAAAAAAATTTCCATAAAAAAAATTTTTAAAAAAATTGAAAAAAAAAATTTAAAAAAAATTTCGAAAAAAAAATTTTCAAAAAAAAAAATTTCAAACAAAATTTAAAAAAAATTTTCAAAAAAAAAATTTCAAAAAAAAAAATTAAAAAAAAAAATTTTCAAAAAAAAAATAAAAAAAAAAAATTTCAAAAAAAAATTTTAGAAAAAAATTTTCAAAAAAAAAATTTTAAAAAAATTTCGAAAAAAAAAAAAAATTTCAAAAAAAAAAAAATTTTCAAAAAAAAAATTAAAAAAAAAAAATTTTCAAAAAAAAAAATTCAAAAAAAAAAATTAAAAAAAAAAATTTTCAAAAAAAAATTTAAAAAAAAAATCGAAAAAATTAAAAAAAAAAATTTCAGAAAAATTTTCAAAAAAAAAATTTCAAAAAAAGTTTCAAAAAAAAAAATTCAAAAAAAAAAATTTCAAAAAAAAAATTTTCAAAAAAAAAATTTAAAAAAAAATTTTTCAAAAAAAATTAAAAAAAAAAAAATTTCAAAAAAATTTTCAAAAAAAAAATTCAAAAAAAAAAAAATTCAAAAAAAAAAATAAAAAAAAAATTTTAAAAAAAAATTCGAAAAAAAAATTTAAAAAAAAATTCTCAAAAAAATAAAATAAAAAAAAATTCAAAAAAAATAAAAAAAAAAATTTAAAAAAAATTTCCAAAAAAAAAATTTAAAAAAAAATAAAAAAAAAATAAAAAAAAATTTCGAAAAAAAAATTTCGAAAAAAAAATTGAAAAAAAAATTAAAAAAAAAAAAAAAAAAAAATTTCAGAAAAATTTTCAAAAAAAGTTTCAAAAAAAAAAATTCAAAAAAAAAATTTCAAAAAAAATTAAAAAAAAATTTCAAAAAAATTTTCAAAAAAAAAATTTCAAAAAAAAAATTTAAAAAAAATTTCAAAAAAAAATTTTAAAAAAAATTTCGAAAAAAAAAATTAAAAAAAAAAAATTTCAAAAAAATTCAAAAAAAAAAATTTCAAAAAAAAATAAAAAAAAAATTAAAAAAAAATTCGAAAAAAAAAATTAAAAAAAAAATTCTCAAAAAAATAAAATAAAAAAAAATTCAAAAAAAAAATAAAAAAAAAAAATTTAAAAAAAATTTCGAAAAAAAAAATTTCCAAAAAAAAAATTTAAAAAAAAATTTTCAAAAAAAAAATTTTAAAAAAATTTTCAAAAAAAAAAATTTCAAAAAAAAAATTTTAAAAAAAATTTCGAAAAAAAAATTAAAAAAAAAAAATTTCTAAAAAAATTTTCAAAAAAAAAATTCAAAAAAAATTTCAAAAAAAAAAATTCAAAAAAAAAAGTTTCAAAAAAAAAATAAAAAAAAAAATTTTAAAAAAATTTCAAAAAAAAAATTCAAAAAAAATTTCAAAAAAAAAATTTCAAAAAAATTTCGAAAAAATTTCGAAAAAATTTTCGAAAAAAAAATTTAAAAAAAATTTTAAAAAAAATTTTAAAAAAAAATTTCAGAAAAAAAAAAAAATTTCAAAAAAAATAAAAAAAAAAAATTTCAGAAAAAAAAAAAATTTCAAAAAAATGAAAAAAAAATTTAAAAAAAAATTTAAAAAAAAATTTAAAAAAAAAATTGAAAAAAAAAATTTAAAAAAAAATTTTCAAAAAAAATTAAAAAAAAAAAATTCAGAAAAAATTTCAAAAAAAAAATTTCAAAAAAATTTTCAAAAAAAAAATTCAAAAAAAAAAAAATTTCAAAAAAAAAATAAAAAAAAAAATTTTAAAAAAATTTCAAAAAAAAAATTCAAAAAAAAATAAAAAAAAAAAAATTCAAAAAAAAAATTAAAAAAAATTTCAAAAAAATTTTCAAAAAAAAAAATTTAAAAAAAATTCGAAAAAATTTCGAAAAAATTTTCGAAAAAAAAATTTAAAAAAAATTTCAAAAAAAATTTCAAAAAAAAAATTAAAAAAAAATTTCGAAAAAAAAATTTAAAAAAAAAAATTTCAAAAAAAATTTTCAAAAAAAAAATTCAAAAAAAAAATTTCAAAAAAAAATTAAAAAAAAAATTTTAAAAAAATTTCAAAAAAAAAATTCAAAAAAAAATAAAAAAAAATTTCAAAAAAAAAATTTAAAAAAAATTTCAAAAAAATTTTCAAAAAAAAAATTTCAAAAAAATTTCGAAAAAATTTCGAAAAAATTTTCGAAAAAAAAATTTGAAAAAAATTTTAAAAAAAATTTAAAAAAAAAATTTCAGAAAAAAAAAAAAATTTCAAAAAAAAAAAAAAAAAAAATTTCAGAAAAAAAAAAAAATCAAAAAAATAAAAAAAAAATTCAAAAAAAAATTTTAAAAAAAATTTAAAAAAAAAATTGAAAAAAAAAATTTAAAAAAAAAATTTTCAAAAAAAATAAAAAAAAAAAATTTCAAAAAAAATAAAAAAAAAAAATTTCAAAAAAATTTTCAAAAAAAAAATTTCAAAAAAATTTTCAAAAAAAAAATTTCAAAAAAATTTCGAAAAAATTTCGAAAAAATTTTCGAAAAAAAAATTTGAAAAAAATTTTAAAAAAAATTAAAAAAAAAAATTTCAGAAAAAAAAAAAATTTCAAAAAAAAAAAAAAAAAAATTTCGAAAAAAAAAAAAATTTTCAAAAAAAAAATTTGAAAAAAAAAATTTTCAAAAAAAAAATTCAAAAAAAAAAATTAAAAAAAAAATTTCCAAAAAAAAAATTTAAAAAAAATAAAAAAAAAATTTCGAAAAAAAAATTAAAAAAAAAATTCAAAAAAATTAAAAAAAAAAAATTTCAGAAAAATTTTCAAAAAAAGTTTCAAAAAAAAAAAATTCAAAAAAAAAATTTCAAAAAAAAATTAAAAAAAAATTTCAAAAAAATTTTCAAAAAAAAAAATTTCAAAAAAAAAATTTAAAAAAAATTTCAAAAAAAAATTTTAAAAAAAATTTCGAAAAAAAAATTAAAAAAAAAATTTCAAAAAAATTCAAAAAAAAAAATTTCAAAAAAAAATAAAAAAAATTCTCAAAAAAATAAAATAAAAAAAAATTCAAAAAAAAAAAAAAAAAAAAATTTAAAAAAAATTTCGAAAAAAAAAATTTCCAAAAAAAAAATTTAAAAAAATAAAAAAAAAATTAAAAAAAAATTTCGAAAAAAAAATTTCAAAAAAAAAATTTAAAAAAAAATTCAAAAAAATTTAAAAAAAAAAATTTCAGAAAAATTTTCAAAAAAAAAAATTTCAAAAAAAGTTTCAAAAAAAAAAATTCAAAAAAAAAATTTCAAAAAAAAAATTTTAAAAAAAATTTCGAAAAAAAAATTAAAAAAAAAAAATTTCAAAAAAAATAAAAAAAAAAAAATTTCAGAAAAAAAAAAATCAAAAAAATAAAAAAAAAAATTCAAAAAAAAATTTAAAAAAAAATTTTAAAAAAAAATTGAAAAAAAAAATTTAAAAAAAAAATTTTCAAAAAAAATAAAAAAAAAATATTTCAAAAAAAAATTAAAAAAAAAAAATTTCAAAAAAATTTTCAAAAAAAAAATTCAAAAAAAAAAAAATTTCAAAAAAAAAATAAAAAAAAAATTTCAAAAAAATTTCGAAAAAATTTCGAAAAAATTTTCGAAAAAAAAATTTTAAAAAAAATTTAAAAAAAATTTAAAAAAAAAATCTCAGAAAAAAAAAAAATTTCAAAAAAAATAAAAAAAAAAAAAATTTCAGAAAAAAAAAAATCAAAAAAATAAAAAAAAAAATTCAAAAAAAAATTTAAAAAAAAATTTTAAAAAAAAATTGAAAAAAAAAATTTAAAAAAAAAATTTTCAAAAAAAATAAAAAAAAAATATTTCAAAAAAAAATTAAAAAAAAAAAATTTCAAAAAAATTTTCAAAAAAAAAATTCAAAAAAAAAAAAATTTCAAAAAAAAAATAAAAAAAAAATTTTAAAAAAATTTCAAAAAAAAAATTCAAAAAAAAATAAAAAAAAAATTTCAAAAAAAAAATTAAAAAAAAATTTCAAAAAAATTTTCAAAAAAAAAATTTAAAAAAAATTTCAAAAAAAATTTCAAAAAAAAAAATTTCAGAAAAAAAAAAAAAAATTCAAAAAAAAAATTTCAAAAAAAATTGAAAAAAAATAAAAATAAAATAAAAAAAAAAAATTCAAAAAAAAAATTTAAAAAAAAAATTTAAAAAAAATTTCAAAAAAAAAATTTCCAAAAAATTTTTAAAAAAATTAAAAAAAAAAATTAAAAAAAAAATGTCGAAAATAAAATTTAAAAAAAAAAATTTCAAAAAAGTTTTCGAAAAAAAAATTTCAAAAAAAAAATTTCCTAAAAAAAATTTTTAAAAAAATTGAAAAAAAAATTTAAAAAAAATTTCGAAAAAAAAATTTTCAAAAAAAAAAATTTCAAAAAAAATTTCAAAAAAATTTTCAAAAAAAAAATTCAAAAAAAAAATTTCAAAAAAATTTCAAAAAAATTTTCAAAAAAAAAATTTAAAAAAAAAATTTTCAAAAAAAAATTTTAGAAAAAAATTTTCAAAAAAAAATTTTTAAAAAAATTTCGAAAAAAAAAAAATTTCGAAAAAAAAAAAATTTTCAAAAAAAAAATTAAAAAAAAAAAATTTTCAAAAAAAAAAATTTCAAAAAAGTTTTCGAAAAAAAAATTTCAAAAAAAAAATTTCCATAAAAAAAAATTTCAAAAAAATTTCAAAAAAAAATTCAAAAAAAAAATTCAAAAAAAAATAAAAAAAAAATTTCAAAAAAAAAATTTAAAAAAAATTTCAAAAAAAATTTCAAAAAAATAAAAATAAAATAAAAAAAAAATTCAAAAAAAAAATTAAAAAAAAAAATTTAAAAAAAATTTCAAAAAAAAAATTTCCAAAAAAATTTCAAAAAAAATTTCAAAAAAATTTTAAAAAAAAATTTTCAAAAAAAAAATTCAAAAAAAAAATTTTAAAAAAATTTCAAAAAAATTTCAAAAAAAAAATTCAAAAAAAAATAAAAAAAAAATTTCAAAAAAAAAAATTAAAAAAAAAAATTTTCAAAAAAAAAATTTAAATAAAAAATTTTCAAAAAAAAATTAAAAAAAAAAATTTTCAAAAAAAAAATTTCAAAAAAAAAAGTTAAAAAAAAAATTTTCAAAAAAAAAATTAAAAAAAAAAATTTTCAAAAAAAAATTTTAGAAAAAAATTTTCAAAAAAAAAATTTTAAAAAAATTTCGAAAAAAAAAAAAATTTCGAAAAAAAAAATTAAAAAAAAAAAATTTTCAAAAAAAAAAATTTCAAAAAAAATTTCAAAAAAATTTTCAAAAAAAAAATTCAAAAAAAAAATTTCAAAAAAAATTTCAAAAAAATTTTCAAAAAAAAATTTCAAAAAAAAAAAAATTAAAAAAAAAAATTTTCAAAAAAAAAAAATTTCAAAAAAAAAAATTTCAAAAAAAAAATTTCCATAAAAAAAATTTTTAAAAAAATTGAAAAAAAAAATTTAAAAAAAATTTCGAAAAAAAAATTTTCAAAAAAAAAAATTTCAAACAAAATTTCAAAAAAATTTTCAAAAAAAAAATTTCAAAAAAAAAAATTAAAAAAAAAAATTTTCAAAAAAAAAATAAAAAAAAAAATTTCAAAAAAAAATTTTAGAAAAAAATTTTCAAAAAAAAAATTTTAAAAAAATTTCGAAAAAAAAAAAAATTTCAAAAAAAAAAAAAATTTTCAAAAAAAAAATTAAAAAAAAAAAATTTTCAAAAAAAAAAATTCAAAAAAAAAAATTAAAAAAAAAAATTTTCAAAAAAAAATTTAAAAAAAAAATTCGAAAAAATTAAAAAAAAAATTTCAGAAAAATTTTCAAAAAAAAAATTTCAAAAAAAGTTTCAAAAAAAAAATTCAAAAAAAAAAATTTCAAAAAAAAAATTTTCAAAAAAAAAATTTAAAAAAAAAATTTTCAAAAAAAATTAAAAAAAAAAATTTCAAAAAAATTTTCAAAAAAAAAATTCAAAAAAAAAAAAATTCAAAAAAAAAAATAAAAAAAAATTTTTAAAAAAAAATTCGAAAAAAAAAATTTAAAAAAAAATTCTCAAAAAAATAAAATAAAAAAAAATTCAAAAAAAATAAAAAAAAAAATTTAAAAAAAATTTCAAAAAAAAAAATTTCCAAAAAAAAATTGAAAAAAAAATTAAAAAAAAAAAAAAAAAAAATTTCAGAAAAATTTTCAAAAAAAGTTTCAAAAAAAAAAATTCAAAAAAAAAATTTCAAAAAAAAATTAAAAAAAAATTTCAAAAAAATTTTCAAAAAAAAAAATTTCAAAAAAAAAATTTAAAAAAAATTTCAAAAAAAAATTTTAAAAAAAATTAAAAAAAAATTCGAAAAAAAAAATTTAAAAAAAAATTCTCAAAAAAATAAAATAAAAAAAAATTCAAAAAAAAAATAAAAAAAAAAAATTTAAAAAAAATTTCGAAAAAAAAAATTTCCAAAAAAAAATTTAAAAAAAAATAAAAAAAAAATAAAAAAAAAATTTCGAAAAAAAAATTTCAAAAAAAAAATTAAAAAAAAAAATTCAAAAAAATTTTAAAAAAAAAATTTCAGAAAAATTTTCAAAAAAAAAAATTTCAAAAAAAGTTTCAAAAAAAAAAATTCAAAAAAAAAATTTCAAAAAAAAATTAAAAAAAAATTTCAAAAAAATTTTCAAAAAAAAAATTTTAAAAAAATTTTCAAAAAAAAAAATTTCAAAAAAAAAATTTTAAAAAAAATTTCGAAAAAAAAATTAAAAAAAAAAAATTTCAAAAAAAATTTTCAAAAAAAAAATTCAAAAAAAATTTCAAAAAAAAAAATTCAAAAAAAAAAGTTTCAAAAAAAAAATAAAAAAAAAAATTTTAAAAAAATTTCAAAAAAAAAATTCAAAAAAAATTTCAAAAAAAAAATTTCAAAAAAATTTCGAAAAAATTTCGAAAAAATTTTCGAAAAAAAAATTTAAAAAAAATTTTAAAAAAAATTTAAAAAAAAAATTTCAGAAAAAAAAAAAAATTTCAAAAAAAATAAAAAAAAAAAAAATTTCAGAAAAAAAAAAAATTTCAAAAAAATGAAAAAAAAATGAAAAAAAAAATTAAAAAAAAAATTTTCAAAAAAAAATTTAAAAAAAAAATTCGAAAAAATTAAAAAAAAAATTTCAGAAAAATTTTCAAAAAAAAAATTTCAAAAAAAGTTTCAAAAAAAAAATTCAAAAAAAAAAATTTCAAAAAAAAAATTTTCAAAAAAAAAATTTAAAAAAAAATTTTTCAAAAAAAATTCAAAAAAAAAAATTTCAAAAAAAAAATTTTCAAAAAAAAAATTTAAAAAAAAATTTTTCAAAAAAAATTAAAAAAAAAAAATTTCAAAAAAATTTTCAAAAAAAAAATTCAAAAAAAAAAAAATTCAAAAAAAAAAATAAAAAAAAAATTTTAAAAAAAAATTCGAAAAAAAAAATTTAAAAAAAAATTCTCAAAAAAATAAAATAAAAAAAAATTCAAAAAAAATAAAAAAAAAATTTAAAAAAAATTTCAAAAAAAAAAATTTCCAAAAAAAAATTGAAAAAAAAATTTAAAAAAAAAAAAAAAAAAATTTCAGAAAAATTTTCAAAAAAAGTTTCAAAAAAAAAAATTCAAAAAAAAAATTTCAAAAAAAAATTAAAAAAAAATTTCAAAAAAATTTTCAAAAAAAAAAATTTCAAAAAAAAAATTTAAAAAAAATTTCAAAAAAAAATTTTAAAAAAAATTTCGAAAAAAAAAATTTAAAAAAAAAAATTTCAAAAAAATTCAAAAAAAAATAAAAAAAAAATTAAAAAAAAATTCGAAAAAAAAAATTTAAAAAAAAATTCTCAAAAAAATAAAATAAAAAAAAATTCAAAAAAAAAATAAAAAAAAAAAATTTAAAAAAAATTTCGAAAAAAAAAATTTCCAAAAAAAAATTTAAAAAAAAATAAAAAAAAAATAAAAAAAAAATTTCGAAAAAAAAATTTCAAAAAAAAAATTAAAAAAAAAAATTCAAAAAAATTTAAAAAAAAAAATTTCAGAAAAATTTTCAAAAAAAAAAATTTCAAAAAAAGTTTCAAAAAAAAAAATTCAAAAAAAAAATTTCAAAAAAAAATTAAAAAAAAATTTCAAAAAAATTTTCAAAAAAAAAATTTTAAAAAAATTTTCAAAAAAAAAAATTTCAAAAAAAAAATTTTAAAAAAAATTTCGAAAAAAAAATTAAAAAAAAAAAATTTCAAAAAAAATTTTCAAAAAAAAAATTCAAAAAAAATTTCAAAAAAAAAAATTCAAAAAAAAAAGTTTCAAAAAAAAAATAAAAAAAAAAATTTTAAAAAAATTTCAAAAAAAAAATTCAAAAAAAATTTCAAAAAAAAAATTTCAAAAAAATTTCGAAAAAATTTCGAAAAAATTTTCGAAAAAAAAATTTAAAAAAAATTTTAAAAAAAATTTAAAAAAAAAATTTCAGAAAAAAAAAAAATTTCAAAAAAAATAAAAAAAAAAAAAATTTCAGAAAAAAAAAAAATTTCAAAAAAATGAAAAAAAAATTAAAAAAAAAATTAAAAAAAAAATTTTAAAAAAAAATTTTCAAAAAAAATTAAAAAAAAAATTTTCAAAAAAAATTAAAAAAAAAAAAATTCAGAAAAAATTTCAAAAAAAAATTTCAAAAAAATTTTCAAAAAAAAAATTCAAAAAAAAAAAATTTCAAAAAAAAAATAAAAAAAAAAAATTTAAAAAAATTTCAAAAAAAAAATTCAAAAAAAAATAAAAAAAAAAAAATTCAAAAAAAAAATTAAAAAAAATTTCAAAAAAATTTTCAAAAAAAAAAATTTAAAAAAAAATTCGAAAAAATTTCGAAAAAATTTTCGAAAAAAAAATTTAAAAAAAATTTCAAAAAAAATTTCAAAAAAAAAAATTAAAAAAAAATTTCGAAAAAAAAATTTAAAAAAAAAAATTTCAAAAAAAATTTTCAAAAAAAAAATTCAAAAAAAAAATTTCAAAAAAAAATAAAAAAAAAAATTTTAAAAAAATTTCAAAAAAAAAATTCAAAAAAAAATAAAAAAAAATTTCAAAAAAAAAATTTAAAAAAAATTTCAAAAAAATTTTCAAAAAAAAAATTTCAAAAAAATTTCGAAAAAATTTCGAAAAAATTTTGGAAAAAAAAATTTGAAAAAAATTTAAAAAAAAATTTAAAAAAAAAATTTCAAAAAAAAAAAAAATTTCAAAAAAAAAAAAAAAAATTTCAGAAAAAAAAAAAAAAATCAAAAAAATAAAAAAAAAAATTCAAAAAAAAATTTAAAAAAAAATTTAAAAAAAAAATTGAAAAAAAAAATTTAAAAAAAAAATTTTCAAAAAAAATAAAAAAAAAAATTTCAAAAAAAAATAAAAAAAAAAAATTTCAAAAAAATTTTCAAAAAAAAAATTCAAAAAAAAAAAAATTTCAAAAAAAAAATAAAAAAAAAAATTTTAAAAAAATTTCAAAAAAAAAATTCAAAAAAAAATAAAAAAAAAATTTCAAAAAAAAATTTAAAAAAAATTTCAAAAAAATTTTCAAAAAAAAAATTTCGAAAAAATTTCGAAAAAATTTTCGAAAAAAAAATTTAAAAAAAATTTCAAAAAAAATTTCAAAAAAAAAAATTTCAGAAAAAAAAAAAAATTTCAAAAAAAAAATTTTAAAAAAATTTCAAAAAAATTTTCAAAAAAAAAAATTTCAAAAAAATTTTCAAAAAAAAAAATTTCAAAAAAAAAATTTTCAAAAAAAAAATTTAAAAAAAAATTTTTCAAAAAAAAATTGAAAGAAAAAAATTTCAAAAAAAAAATTAAAAAAAAAAAATTTAAAAAAAATTTCAAAAAAAAAATTTAAAAAAAAATTTCGAAAAAAAAATTTTAAAAAAAATTCTCAAAAAAATAAAAAAAAAATTCTCAAAAAAATAAAAAAAAAAAATTTCAAAAATAAAAATTTCAAAAAAATTTTCAAAAAAAAAATTCAAAAAAAAAAAAATTTCAAAAAAAAATAAAAAAAAAATTTCAAAAAAGTTTTCGAAAAAAAAATTTCAAAAAAAAAATTTTCCATAAAAAAAAATTTCAAAAAAATTTCAAAAAAAAATTCAAAAAAAAATAAAAAAAAAATTTCAAAAAAAAAATTTAAAAAAAATTTCAAAAAAAATTTCAAAAAAATAAAAAAAAAATAAAAAAAAAAAATTCAAAAAAAAAATTAAAAAAAAAATTTTCAAAAAAAAAAATTTCAAAAAAATTTCAAAAAAATTTTCAAAAAAAAAATTTCAAAAAAAAAAAATTAAAAAAAAAAATTTTCAAAAAAAAAATTTAAAAAAAAAATTTTCAAAAAAAAATTAAAAAAAAAATTTTTCAAAAAAAAAAAATTTCAAAAAAAAAAAATTTTTCAAAAAAAAAATTAAAAAAAAAAATTTTTCAAAAAAAAAAAATTTCAAAAAAGTTTTCGAAAAAAAAATTTCAAAAAAAAAATTTCCTAAAAAAAATTTTTAAAAAAATTGAAAAAAAAATTAAAAAAAAATTTCGAAAAAAAAATTTTCAAAAAAAAAAATTTCAAAAAAAATTTCAAAAAAATTTTCAAAAAAAAAATTCAAAAAAAAAATTTAAAAAAATTTCAAAAAAATTTTCAAAAAAAAAATTTCAAAAAAAAAAAATTAAAAAAAAAAATTTTCAAAAAAAAAATTTAAAAAAAAAATTCGAAAAAATTAAAAAAAAAATTTCAGAAAAATTTTCAAAAAAAAAATTTCAAAAAAAGTTTCAAAAAAAAAATTCAAAAAAAAAAATTTCAAAAAAAAAATTTTCAAAAAAAAAATTCAAAAAAAATTTCAAAAAAAAAATTTCAAAAAAATTTCGAAAAAATTTCGAAAAAATTTTCGAAAAAAAAATTTAAAAAAAATTTTAAAAAAAATTTAAAAAAAAAATTTCAGAAAAAAAAAAAAATTTCAAAAAAAATAAAAAAAAAAAAAAATTTCAGAAAAAAAAAAAATTTCAAAAAAATGAAAAAAAAATTAAAAAAAAAATTTAAAAAAAAATTTAAAAAAAAAATTTTCAAAAAAAATTAAAAAAAAAATTTTCAAAAAAAATTAAAAAAAAAAAAATTCAGAAAAAATTTCAAAAAAAAATTTCAAAAAAATTTTCAAAAAAAAAATTCAAAAAAAAAAAATTTCAAAAAAAAAATAAAAAAAAAAAATTTAAAAAAATTTCAAAAAAAAAATTCAAAAAAAAATAAAAAAAAAAAAATTCAAAAAAAAAATTAAAAAAAATTTCAAAAAAATTTTCAAAAAAAAAAAATTAAAAAAAAATTCGAAAAAATTTCGAAAAAATTTTCGAAAAAAAAATTTAAAAAAAATTTCAAAAAAAATTTCAAAAAAAAAAATAAAAAAAAAATTTCGAAAAAAAAATTTAAAAAAAAAAATTTCAAAAAAAATTTTCAAAAAAAAAATTCAAAAAAAAAATTTCAAAAAAAAATAAAAAAAAAAATTTTAAAAAAATTTCAAAAAAAAAATTCAAAAAAAAATAAAAAAAAATTTCAAAAAAAAAATTTAAAAAAAATTTCAAAAAAATTTTCAAAAAAAAAATTTCAAAAAAATTTCGAAAAAATTTCGAAAAAATTTTGGAAAAAAAAATTTGAAAAAAATTTAAAAAAAAATTAAAAAAAAAAATTTCAAAAAAAAAAAAAATTTCAAAAAAAAAAAAAAAAATTTCAGAAAAAAAAAAAAAAATCAAAAAAATAAAAAAAAAAATTCAAAAAAAAATTTAAAAAAAAATTTAAAAAAAAAATTGAAAAAAAAAATTTAAAAAAAAAATTTTCAAAAAAAATAAAAAAAAAAATTTCAAAAAAAAATAAAAAAAAAAAATTTCAAAAAAATTTTCAAAAAAAAAATTCAAAAAAAAAAAAATTTCAAAAAAAAAATAAATAAAAAAATTTTAAAAAAATTTCAAAAAAAAAATTCAAAAAAAAATAAAAAAAAAATTTCAAAAAAAAATTAAAAAAAAATTTCAAAAAAATTTTCAAAAAAAAAATTTCGAAAAAATTTCGAAAAAATTTTCGAAAAAAAAATTTAAAAAAAATTTCAAAAAAAATTTCAAAAAAAATTTCAAAAAAAAAAATTTCAGAAAAAAAAAAAAATTTCAAAAAAAAAATTTTAAAAAAATTTCAAAAAAATTTTCAAAAAAAAAAATTTCAAAAAAATTTTCAAAAAAAAAAATTTCAAAAAAAAAATTTTCAAAAAAAAAATTTAAAAAAAAATTTTTCAAAAAAAAATTGAAAGAAAAAAATTTCAAAAAAAAAATTAAAAAAAAAAATTTAAAAAAAATTTCAAAAAAAAAATTTTAAAAAAAATTTCGAAAAAAAAATTTTAAAAAAAATTCTCAAAAAAATAAAAAAAAAATTCTCAAAAAAATAAAAAAAAAAAATTTCAAAAATAAAAATTTCAAAAAAATTTTCAAAAAAAAAATTCAAAAAAAAAAAAATTTCAAAAAAAAAATAAAAAAAAAATTTCAAAAAAGTTTTCGAAAAAAAAATTTCAAAAAAAAAATTTTCCATAAAAAAAAATTTCAAAAAAATTTCAAAAAAAAATTCAAAAAAAAATAAAAAAAAAATTTCAAAAAAAAAATTTAAAAAAAATTTCAAAAAAAATTTCAAAAAAATAAAAAAAAAATAAAAAAAAAAAATTCAAAAAAAAAATTAAAAAAAAAATTTTCAAAAAAAAAAATTTCAAAAAAATTTCAAAAAAATTTTCAAAAAAAAAATTTCAAAAAAAAAAAATTAAAAAAAAAAATTTTCAAAAAAAAAATTTAAAAAAAAAATTTTCAAAAAAAAATTAAAAAAAAAAATTTTTCAAAAAAAAAAATTTCAAAAAAAAAAAAATTTTCAAAAAAAAAATTAAAAAAAAAAAATTTTCAAAAAAAAAAAATTTCAAAAAAGTTTTCGAAAAAAAAATTTCAAAAAAAAAATTTCCTAAAAAAAATTTTTAAAAAAATTGAAAAAAAAATTAAAAAAAAATTTCGAAAAAAAAATTTTCAAAAAAAAAAATTTCAAAAAAAATTTCAAAAAAATTTTCAAAAAAAAAATTCAAAAAAAAAATTTCAAAAAAATTTCAAAAAAATTTTCAAAAAAAAAATTTCAAAAAAAAAAAATTAAAAAAAAAAATTTTCAAAAAAAAAATTTAAAAAAAAAATTCGAAAAAATTAAAAAAAAAATTTCAGAAAAATTTTCAAAAAAAAAATTTCAAAAAAAGTTTCAAAAAAAAAATTCAAAAAAAAAAATTTCAAAAAAAAAATTTTCAAAAAAAAAATTTAAAAAAAAATTTTTCAAAAAAAATTAAAAAAAAAAAATTTCAAAAAAATTTTCAAAAAAAAAATTCAAAAAAAAAAAAATTCAAAAAAAAAAATAAAAAAAAAATTTTAAAAAAAAATTCGAAAAAAAAAATTAAAAAAAAAATTCTCAAAAAAATTAAAAAAAAAAATTTTCAAAAAAAAATTTTAGAAAAAAATTTTCAAAAAAAAAATTTTAAAAAAATTTCGAAAAAAAAAAAAAATTTCGAAAAAAAAAATTTAAAAAAAAAAATTTTCAAAAAAAAAAATTTCAAAAAAAATTTCAAAAAAATTTTCAAAAAAAAAATTCAAAAAAAAAATTTCAAAAAAAATTTCAAAAAAATTTTCAAAAAAAAATTTCAAAAAAAAAAAAATTAAAAAAAAAAATTTTCAAAAAAAAAAAATTTCAAAAAAAAAAATTTCAAAAAAAAAATTTCCATAAAAAAAATTTTTAAAAAAATTGAAAAAAAAAAATTAAAAAAAATTTCGAAAAAAAAATTTTCAAAAAAAAAAATTTCAAACAAAATTTCAAAAAAATTTTCAAAAAAAAAATTTCAAAAAAAAAAATAAAAAAAAAAAATTTTCAAAAAAAAAATAAAAAAAAAAATTTCAAAAAAAAATTTTAGAAAAAAATTTTCAAAAAAAAAATTTTAAAAAAATTTCGAAAAAAAAAAAAATTTCAAAAAAAAAAAAAAATTTTCAAAAAAAAAATTAAAAAAAAAAAATTTTCAAAAAAAAAAATTCAAAAAAAAAAATTAAAAAAAAAAATTTTCAAAAAAAAATTTAAAAAAAAAATTCGAAAAAATTTAAAAAAAAATTTCAGAAAAATTTTCAAAAAAAAAATTTCAAAAAAAGTTTCAAAAAAAAAATTCAAAAAAAAAAATTTCAAAAAAAAAATTTTCAAAAAAAAAATTTAAAAAAAAATTTTTCAAAAAAAATTAAAAAAAAAAAATTTCAAAAAAATTTTCAAAAAAAAAATTCAAAAAAAAAAAAATTCAAAAAAAAAAAATAAAAAAAAAATTTTAAAAAAAAATTCGAAAAAAAAAATTTAAAAAAAAATTCTCAAAAAAATAAAATAAAAAAAAATTCAAAAAAAATAAAAAAAAAAATTTAAAAAAAATTTCAAAAAAAAAAATTTCCAAAAAAAAATTGAAAAAAAAATTAAAAAAAAAAAAAAAAAAAATTTCAGAAAAATTTTCAAAAAAAGTTTCAAAAAAAAAAATTCAAAAAAAAAATTTCAAAAAAAAATTAAAAAAAAATTTCAAAAAAATTTTCAAAAAAAAAAATTTCAAAAAAAAAATTTAAAAAAAATTTCAAAAAAAAATTTTAAAAAAAATTTCGAAAAAAAAAATTAAAAAAAAAAAATTTCAAAAAAATTCAAAAAAAAATAAAAAAAAAATTAAAAAAAAATTCGAAAAAAAAAATTTAAAAAAAAATTCTCAAAAAAATAAAATAAAAAAAAATTCAAAAAAAAAATAAAAAAAAAAAATTTAAAAAAAATTTCGAAAAAAAAAATTTCCAAAAAAAAATTTAAAAAAAAATAAAAAAAAAATAAAAAAAAAATTTCGAAAAAAAAATTTCAAAAAAAAAATTAAAAAAAAAATTCAAAAAAATTAAAAAAAAAAAATTTCAGAAAAATTTTCAAAAAAAAAAATTTCAAAAAAAGTTTCAAAAAAAAAAATTCAAAAAAAAAATTTCAAAAAAAAATTAAAAAAAAATTTCAAAAAAATTTTCAAAAAAAAAATTTTAAAAAAATTTTCAAAAAAAAAAATTTCAAAAAAAAAATTTTAAAAAAAATTTCGAAAAAAAAATTAAAAAAAAAAAATTTCAAAAAAAATTTTCAAAAAAAAAATTCAAAAAAAATTTCAAAAAAAAAAATTCAAAAAAAAAAGTTTCAAAAAAAAAATAAAAAAAAAATTTTAAAAAAATTTCAAAAAAAAAATTCAAAAAAAATTTCAAAAAAAAAATTTCAAAAAAATTTCGAAAAAATTTCGAAAAAATTTTCGAAAAAAAAATTTAAAAAAAATTTTAAAAAAAATTTAAAAAAAAAATTTCAGAAAAAAAAAAAAATTTCAAAAAAAATAAAAAAAAAAAAAATTTCAGAAAAAAAAAAAATTTCAAAAAAATGAAAAAAAAATTAAAAAAAAAATTAAAAAAAAAATTTTAAAAAAAAATTTTCAAAAAAAATTAAAAAAAAAATTTTCAAAAAAAATTAAAAAAAAAAATTCAGAAAAAATTTCAAAAAAAAAATTTCAAAAAAATTTTCAAAAAAAAAATTCAAAAAAAAAAAATTTCAAAAAAAAAATAAAAAAAAAAATTTTAAAAAAATTTCAAAAAAAAAATTCAAAAAAAAATAAAAAAAAAAAAATTCAAAAAAAAAATTAAAAAAAATTTCAAAAAAATTTTCAAAAAAAAAAATTTAAAAAAAAATTCGAAAAAATTTCGAAAAAATTTTCGAAAAAAAAATTTAAAAAAAATTTCAAAAAAAATTTCAAAAAAAAAAATTAAAAAAAAATTTCGAAAAAAAAATTTAAAAAAAAAAATTTCAAAAAAAATTTTCAAAAAAAAAATTCAAAAAAAAAATTTCAAAAAAAAATAAAAAAAAAAATTTTAAAAAAATTTCAAAAAAAAAATTCAAAAAAAAATAAAAAAAAATTTCAAAAAAAAAATTTAAAAAAAATTTCAAAAAAATTTTCAAAAAAAAAATTTCAAAAAAATTTCGAAAAAATTTCGAAAAAATTTTCGAAAAAAAAATTTGAAAAAAATTTAAAAAAAAATTAAAAAAAAAAATTTCAGAAAAAAAAAAAATTTCAAAAAAAAAAAAAAAAATTTCAGAAAAAAAAAAAAAATCAAAAAAATAAAAAAAAAAATTCAAAAAAAAATTTAAAAAAAAATTTAAAAAAAAAATTGAAAAAAAAAATTTAAAAAAAAAATTTTCAAAAAAAATAAAAAAAAAAATTTCAAAAAAAAATAAAAAAAAAAAATTTCAAAAAAATTTTCAAAAAAAAAATTCAAAAAAAAAAAAATTTCAAAAAAAAAATAAAAAAAAAAATTTTAAAAAAATTTCAAAAAAAAAATTCAAAAAAAAATAAAAAAAAAATTTCAAAAAAAAATTAAAAAAAAATTTCAAAAAAATTTTCAAAAAAAAAATTTCGAAAAAATTTCGAAAAAATTTTCGAAAAAAAAATTTAAAAAGAATTTCAAAAAAAATTTCAAAAAAAATTTAAAAAAAAAAAATTTCAGAAAAAAAAAAAAATTTCAAAAAAAAAATTTCAAAAAAAATTGAAAAAAAATAAAAATAAAATAAAAAAAAAAATTCAAAAAAAAAATTTAAAAAAAAAATTTAAAAAAAATTTCAAAAAAAAAATTTCCAAAAAATTTTTAAAAAAATTAAAAAAAAAAATTAAAAAAAAATGTCGAAAAAAAAATTAAAAAAAAAAAATTTCAAAAAAAAAATTTCAAAAAAGTTTTCGAAAAAAAAATTTCAAAAAAAAAATTTCCTAAAAAAAATTTTTAAAAAAATTGAAAAAAAAATTAAAAAAAAATTTCGAAAAAAAAATTTTCAAAAAAAAAAATTTCAAAAAAAATTTCAAAAAAATTTTCAAAAAAAAAATTCAAAAAAAAAATTTCAAAAAAATTTCAAAAAAATTTTCAAAAAAAAAATTTCAAAAAAAAAAATTTCAAAAAAAAAATTTTCAAAAAAAAAATTTAAAAAAAAAATTTTCAAAAAAAAATTTTAGAAAAAAATTTTCAAAAAAAAATTTTTAAAAAAATTTCGAAAAAAAAAAAATTTCGAAAAAAAAAAAATTTTCAAAAAAAAAATTAAAAAAAAAAAATTTTCAAAAAAAAAAATTTCAAAAAAGTTTTCGAAAAAAAAATTTCAAAAAAAAAAATTTCCATAAAAAAAAATTTCAAAAAAATTTCAAAAAAAAATTCAAAAAAAAAATTCAAAAAAAAATAAAAAAAAAATTTCAAAAAAAAAATTTAAAAAAAATTTCAAAAAAAATTTCAAAAAAATAAAAATAAAATAAAAAAAAAATTCAAAAAAAAAATTAAAAAAAAAAATTTAAAAAAAATTTCAAAAAAAAAATTTCCAAAAAAATTTCAAAAAAAATTTCAAAAAAATTTTAAAAAAAAATTTTCAAAAAAAAAATTCAAAAAAAAAATTTTAAAAAAATTTCAAAAAAATTTCAAAAAAAAAATTCAAAAAAAAATAAAAAAAAAAATTTCAAAAAAAAAAATTAAAAAAAAAAATTTTCAAAAAAAAAATTTAAATAAAAAATTTTCAAAAAAAAATTAAAAAAAAAAATTTCAAAAAAAAAAATTAAAAAAAAAATTTTCAAAAAAAAAATTTTCAAAAAAAAAATTAAAAAAAAAAATTTTCAAAAAAAAATTTTAGAAAAAAATTTTCAAAAAAAAAATTTTAAAAAAATTTCGAAAAAAAAAAAAAAAATTTCGAAAAAAAAAATTAAAAAAAAAAAATTTTCAAAAAAAAAAATTTCAAAAAAAATTTCAAAAAAATTTTCAAAAAAAAAATTCAAAAAAAAAATTTCAAAAAAAATTTCAAAAAAATTTTCAAAAAAAAATTTCAAAAAAAAAAAAATTAAAAAAAAAAATTTTCAAAAAAAAAAAATTTCAAAAAAAAAAATTTCAAAAAAAAAATTTCCATAAAAAAAATTTTTAAAAAAATTGAAAAAAAAAATTTAAAAAAAATTTCGAAAAAAAAATTTTCAAAAAAAAAAATTTCAAACAAAATTTCAAAAAAATTTTCAAAAAAAAAATTTCAAAAAAAAAAATTAAAAAAAAAAATTTTCAAAAAAAAAATAAAAAAAAAAATTTCAAAAAAAAATTTTAGAAAAAAATTTTCAAAAAAAAAATTTTAAAAAAATTTCGAAAAAAAAAAAAATTTCAAAAAAAAAAAAAATTTTCAAAAAAAAAATTAAAAAAAAAAAATTTTCAAAAAAAAAAATTCAAAAAAAAAAATTAAAAAAAAAAATTTTCAAAAAAAAATTTAAAAAAAAAATTCAAAAAAATTTAAAAAAAAAAATTTCAGAAAAATTTTCAAAAAAAAAATTTCAAAAAAAGTTTCAAAAAAAAAATTCAAAAAAAAAAATTTCAAAAAAAAAATTTTCAAAAAAAAAATTTAAAAAAAAATTTTTCAAAAAAAATTAAAAAAAAAAATTTCAAAAAAATTTTCAAAAAAAAAATTCAAAAAAAAAAATTCAAAAAAAAAATAAAAAAAAAATTTTTAAAAAAAATTCGAAAAAAAAAATTTAAAAAAAAATTCTCAAAAAAATAAAATAAAAAAAAATTCAAAAAAAATAAAAAAAAAAATTTAAAAAAAATTTCAAAAAAAAAAATTTCCAAAAAAAAATTGAAAAAAAAATTTAAAAAAAAAAAAAAAAAATTTCAGAAAAATTTTCAAAAAAAGTTTCAAAAAAAAAATTCAAAAAAAAAATTTCAAAAAAAAATTAAAAAAAAATTTCAAAAAAATTTTCAAAAAAAAAAATTTCAAAAAAAAAATTAAAAAAAAATTTCAAAAAAAAATTTTAAAAAAAATTTCGAAAAAAAAAATTAAAAAAAAAAAATTTCAAAAAAATTCAAAAAAAAATAAAAAAAAAATTAAAAAAAAATTCGAAAAAAAAAATTTAAAAAAAAATTCTCAAAAAAATAAAATAAAAAAAAATTCAAAAAAAAAATAAAAAAAAAAAATTTAAAAAAAATTTCGAAAAAAAAAATTTCCAAAAAAAAATTTAAAAAAAAATAAAAAAAAAATAAAAAAAAAATTTCGAAAAAAAAATTTCAAAAAAAAAATTAAAAAAAAAAATTCAAAAAAATTTTTAAAAAAAAATTTCAGAAAAATTTTCAAAAAAAAAAATTTCAAAAAAAGTTTCAAAAAAAAAAATTCAAAAAAAAAATTTCAAAAAAAAATTAAAAAAAAATTTCAAAAAAATTTTCAAAAAAAAAATTTTAAAAAAATTTTCAAAAAAAAAAATTTCAAAAAAAATTTCAAAAAAATTTTCAAAAAAAAAATTCAAAAAAAAAATTTCAAAAAAATTTCAAAAAAATTTTCAAAAAAAAAATTTCAAAAAAAAAAAATTAAAAAAAAAAATTTTCAAAAAAAAAATTTAAAAAAAAAATTTTCAAAAAAAAATTTTAGAAAAAAATTTTCAAAAAAAAATTTTTAAAAAAATTTCGAAAAAAAAAAAATTTCGAAAAAAAAAAAAATTTTCAAAAAAAAATTTTAGAAAAAAATTTTCAAAAAAAAATTAAAAAAAAATTTCGAAAAAAAAATTTCAAAAAAAAAATTTAAAAAAAAATTCAAAAAAATTTAAAAAAAAAAATTTCAGAAAAATTTTCAAAAAAAAAAATTTCAAAAAAAGTTTCAAAAAAAAAAATTCAAAAAAAAAATTTCAAAAAAAAATTAAAAAAAAAATTCAAAAAAATTTTCAAAAAAAAAATTTTAAAAAAAATTTCAAAAAAAAAATTTTAAAAAAAATTTCGAAAAAAAAATTAAAAAAAAAAAATTTCAAAAAAAATTTTCAAAAAAAAAATACAAAAAAAAAATTTCAAAAAAAAAATTAAAAAAAAAATTTTAAAAAAATTTCAAAAAAAAAATTCAAAAAAAATTTCAAAAAAATTTTCAAAAAAAAAATTTCAAAAAAATTTCGAAAAAATTTCGAAAAAATTTTCGAAAAAAAAATTTAAAAAAAATTTTAAAAAAAATTTAAAAAAAAAATTTCAAAAAAAATTTCAAAAAAATTTTCAAAAAAAAAATTTCAAAAAAATTTCGAAAAAATTTCGAAAAAATTTTCGAAAAAAAAATTTAAAAAAAATTTTAAAAAAAATTTAAAAAAAAAATCTCAGAAAAAAAAAAATTTCAAAAAAAATAAAAAAAAAAAAATTTCAGAAAAAAAAAAAATCAAAAAAATAAAAAAAAAAATTCAAAAAAAAAATTGAAAAAAAAAATTTAAAAAAAAAATTTTCAAAAAAAATAAAAAAAAAATATTTCAAAAAAAAATTTAAAAAAAAAAATTTCAAAAAAATTTTCAAAAAAAAAATTCAAAAAAAAAAAATTTCAAAAAAAAAATAAAAAAAAAAATTTTAAAAAAATTTCAAAAAAAAAATTCAAAAAAAAATAAAAAAAAAATTTCAAAAAAAAAATTAAAAAAAAATTTCAAAAAAATTTTCAAAAAAAAAATTTAAAAAAAATTTCAAAAAAAATTTAAAAAAAAAAAATTTCAGAAAAAAAAAAAAAAAATTCAAAAAAAAAATTTCAAAAAAAATTGAAAAAAAATAAAAATAAAATAAAAAAAAAAATTCAAAAAAAAAATTTAAAAAAAAAATTTAAAAAAAATTTCAAAAAAAAAATTTCCAAAAAATTTTTAAAAAAATTAAAAAAAAAAATTAAAAAAAAATGTCGAAAAAAAAATTAAAAAAAAAAAATTTCAAAAAAAAAATTTCAAAAAAGTTTTCGAAAAAAAAATTTCAAAAAAAAAATTTCCTAAAAAAAATTTTTAAAAAAATTGAAAAAAAAATTTAAAAAAAATTTCGAAAAAAAAATTTTCAAAAAAAAAAATTTCAAAAAAAATTTCAAAAAAATTTTCAAAAAAAAAATTCAAAAAAAAAATTTCAAAAAAATTTCAAAAAAATTTTCAAAAAAAAAATTTCAAAAAAAAAAAATTAAAAAAAAAAATTTTCAAAAAAAAAATTTAAAAAAAAAATTTTCAAAAAAAAATTTTAGAAAAAAATTTTCAAAAAAAAATTTTTAAAAAAATTTCGAAAAAAAAAAAATTTCGAAAAAAAAAAAAATTTTCAAAAAAAAAATTAAAAAAAAAAAATTTTCAAAAAAAAAAATTTCAAAAAAGTTTTCGAAAAAAAAATTTCAAAAAAAAAAATTTCCATAAAAAAAAATTTCAAAAAAATTTCAAAAAAAAATTCAAAAAAAAAATTCAAAAAAAAATAAAAAAAAAATTTCAGAAAAAAATTTAAAAAAAATTTCAAAAAAAATTTCAAAAAAATAAAAATAAAATAAAAAAAAAATTCAAAAAAAAAATTAAAAAAAAAAATTTAAAAAAAATTTCAAAAAAAAAATTTCCAAAAAAATTTCAAAAAAAATTTCAAAAAAATTTTAAAAAAAAATTTTCAAAAAAAAAATTAAAAAAAAAAATTTTAAAAAAATTTCAAAAAAATTTCAAAAAAAAAATTCAAAAAAAAATAAAAAAAAAAATTTCAAAAAAAAAAATTAAAAAAAAAAATTTTCAAAAAAAAAATTTAAATAAAAAATTTTCAAAAAAAAATTAAAAAAAAAAATTTTCAAAAAAAAAATTTCAAAAAAAAAAATTAAAAAAAAAATTTTCAAAAAAAAAATTAAAAAAAAAAATTTTCAAAAAAAAATTTTAGAAAAAAATTTTCAAAAAAAAAATTTTAAAAAAATTTCGAAAAAAAAAAAAAAATTTCGAAAAAAAAAATTAAAAAAAAAAAATTTTCAAAAAAAAAAATTTCAAAAAAAATTTCAAAAAAATTTTCAAAAAAAAAATTCAAAAAAAAAATTTCAAAAAAAATTTCAAAAAAATTTTCAAAAAAAAATTTCAAAAAAAAAAAAATTAAAAAAAAAAATTTTCAAAAAAAAAAAATTTAAAAAAAAAAAATTTCAAAAAAAAAATTTCCATAAAAAAAATTTTTAAAAAAATTGAAAAAAAAAATTTAAAAAAAATTTCGAAAAAAAAATTTTCAAAAAAAAAAATTTCAAACAAAATTTCAAAAAAATTTTCAAAAAAAAAATTTCAAAAAAAAAAATTAAAAAAAAAAATTTTCAAAAAAAAAATAAAAAAAAAAATTTCAAAAAAAAATTTTAGAAAAAAATTTTCAAAAAAAAAATTTTAAAAAAATTTCGAAAAAAAAAAAATTTCAAAAAAAAAAAAAATTTTCAAAAAAAAAATTAAAAAAAAAAAATTTTCAAAAAAAAAAATTCAAAAAAAAAAATTAAAAAAAAAAATTTTCAAAAAAAAATTTAAAAAAAAAATTCAAAAAAATTTAAAAAAAAAAATTTCAGAAAAATTTTCAAAAAAAAAATTTCAAAAAAAGTTTCAAAAAAAAAATTCAAAAAAAAAAATTTCAAAAAAAAAATTTTCAAAAAAAAAATTTAAAAAAAAATTTTTCAAAAAAAATTAAAAAAAAAAATTTCAAAAAAATTTTCAAAAAAAAAATTCAAAAAAAAAAATTCAAAAAAAAAAATAAAAAAAAAATTTTAAAAAAAAATTCGAAAAAAAAAATTTAAAAAAAAATTCTCAAAAAAATAAAATAAAAAAAAATTCAAAAAAAATAAAAAAAAAAATTTAAAAAAAATTTCAAAAAAAAAAATTTCCAAAAAAAAATTGAAAAAAAAATTAAAAAAAAAAAAAAAAAAATTTCAGAAAAATTTTCAAAAAAAGTTTCAAAAAAAAAATTCAAAAAAAAAATTTCAAAAAAAAATTAAAAAAAAATTTCAAAAAAATTTTCAAAAAAAAAAATTTCAAAAAAAAAATTTAAAAAAAATTTCAAAAAAAAATTTTAAAAAAAATTTCGAAAAAAAAAATTAAAAAAAAAAAATTTCAAAAAAATTCAAAAAAAAATAAAAAAAAAATTAAAAAAAAATTCGAAAAAAAAAATTTAAAAAAAAATTCTCAAAAAAATAAAATAAAAAAAAATTCAAAAAAAAAATAAAAAAAAAAAATTTAAAAAAAATTTCGAAAAAAAAAATTTCCAAAAAAAAATTTAAAAAAAAATAAAAAAAAAATAAAAAAAAAATTTCGAAAAAAAAATTTCAAAAAAAAAATTAAAAAAAAAAATTCAAAAAAATTTTTAAAAAAAAATTTCAGAAAAATTTTCAAAAAAAAAAATTTCAAAAAAAGTTTCAAAAAAAAAAATTCAAAAAAAAAATTTCAAAAAAAAATTAAAAAAAAATTTCAAAAAAATTTTCAAAAAAAAAATTTTAAAAAAATTTTCAAAAAAAAAAATTTCAAAAAAAAAATTTTAAAAAAAATTTCGAAAAAAAAATTAAAAAAAAAAAATTTCAAAAAAAATTTTCAAAAAAAAAATTCAAAAAAAATTTCAAAAAAAAAAATTCAAAAAAAAAAGTTTCAAAAAAAAAATAAAAAAAAAAATTTTAAAAAAATTTCAAAAAAAAAATTCAAAAAAAATTTCAAAAAAAAAATTTCAAAAAAATTTCGAAAAAATTTCGAAAAAATTTTCGAAAAAAAAATTTAAAAAAAATTTTAAAAAAAATTTAAAAAAAAAATTTCAGAAAAAAAAAAAAAATTTCAAAAAAAATAAAAAAAAAAAAAATTTCAGAAAAAAAAAAAATTTCAAAAAAATGAAAAAAAAATTTAAAAAAAAATTAAAAAAAAAATTTTAAAAAAAAATTTTCAAAAAAAATTTTAAAAAAAATTTTCAAAAAAAATTAAAAAAAAAAAATTCAGAAAAAATTTCAAAAAAAAAATTTCAAAAAAATTTTCAAAAAAAAAATTCAAAAAAAAAAAATTTCAAAAAAAAAATAAAAAAAAAAATTTTAAAAAAATTTCAAAAAAAAAATTCAAAAAAAAATAAAAAAAAAAAATTCAAAAAAAAAATTAAAAAAAATTTCAAAAAAATTTTCAAAAAAAAAAATTTAAAAAAAAATTCGAAAAAATTTCGAAAAAATTTTCGAAAAAAAAATTTAAAAAAAAAAATTTCAAAAAAAATTTTCAAAAAAAAAATTCAAAAAAAAAATTTCAAAAAAAAATAAAAAAAAAAATTTTAAAAAAATTTCAAAAAAAAAATTCAAAAAAAAATAAAAAAAAATTTCAAAAAAAAAATTTAAAAAAAATTTCAAAAAAATTTTCAAAAAAAAAATTTCAAAAAAATTTCGAAAAAATTTCGAAAAAATTTTCGAAAAAAAAAATTGAAAAAAATTTTAAAAAAAATTAAAAAAAAAAATTTCAGAAAAAAAAAAATTTCAAAAAAAAAAAAAAAATTTCAGAAAAAAAAAAAAAAATCAAAAAAATAAAAAAAAAAATTCAAAAAAAAATTTAAAAAAAAATTTAAAAAAAAAATTGAAAAAAAAAATTTAAAAAAAAAATTTTCAAAAAAAATAAAAAAAAAAAATTTCAAAAAAAAATAAAAAAAAAAAATTTCAAAAAAATTTTCAAAAAAAAAATTCAAAAAAAAAAAAATTTCAAAAAAAAATAAAAAAAAAAATTTTAAAAAAATTTCAAAAAAAAAATTCAAAAAAAAATAAAAAAAAAAATTTCAAAAAAAAATTAAAAAAAAATTTCAAAAAAATTTTCAAAAAAAAAATTTCGAAAAAATTTCGAAAAAATTTTCGAAAAAAAAATTTAAAAAAAATTTCAAAAAAAATTTCAAAAAAAATTTCAAAAAAAAAAATTTCAGAAAAAAAAAAAAATTTCAAAAAAAAAATTTTAAAAAAATTTCAAAAAAATTTTCAAAAAAAAAAATTTCAAAAAAATTTTCAAAAAAAAAAATTTCAAAAAAAAAATTTTCAAAAAAAAAATTTAAAAAAAAATTTTTCAAAAAAAAATTGAAAGAAAAAAATTTCAAAAAAAAAATTAAAAAAAAAAAATTTAAAAAAAAATTCAAAAAAAAAAATTTTAAAAAAAATTTCGAAAAAAAAATTTTAAAAAAAATTCTCAAAAAAATAAAAAAAAAATTCTCAAAAAAATAAAAAAAAAAAATTTCAAAAATAAAAATTTCAAAAAAATTTTCAAAAAAAAAATTCAAAAAAAAAAAAATTTCAAAAAAAAAATAAAAAAAAAATTTCAAAAAAGTTTTCGAAAAAAAAATTTCAAAAAAAAAATTTTCCATAAAAAAAAATTTCAAAAAAATTTCAAAAAAAAATTCAAAAAAAAATAAAAAAAAAAATTTCAAAAAAAAAATTTAAAAAAAATTTCAAAAAAAATTTCAAAAAAATAAAAAAAAAATAAAAAAAAAAAATTCAAAAAAAAAATTAAAAAAAAAATTTTCAAAAAAAAAAATTTCAAAAAAATTTCAAAAAAATTTTCAAAAAAAAAATTTCAAAAAAAAAAAATTAAAAAAAAAATTTTCAAAAAAAAAATTTAAAAAAAAAATTTTCAAAAAAAAATTAAAAAAAAAAATTTTTCAAAAAAAAAAAATTTCAAAAAAAAAAAAATTTTCAAAAAAAAAATTAAAAAAAAAAATTTTCAAAAAATTTTCAAAAAAAATTTCAAAAAAGTTTTCGAAAAAAAAATTTCAAAAAAAAAAATTTCCATAAAAAAAAATTTCAAAAAAAATTCAAAAAAAAAATTCAAAAAAAAAATTCAAAAAAAAATAAAAAAAAAAATTTCAAAAAAAAAATTAAAAAAAAAAATTTAAAAAAAATTTCAAAAAAAAAATTTCCAAAAAAATTTTAAAAAAATTAAAAAAAAAAATTTTAAAAAAATGTCGAAAAAAAAACTAAAAAAAAAAAATTTCAAAAAAAAAATTTCAAAAAAATTTTCAAAAAAAAAATTCAAAATAAAAAATTTCAAAAAAAATTTCAAAAAAATTTTCAAAAAAAAAATTTCAAAAAAATTTCGAAAAAATTTCGAAAAAATTTTCGAAAAAAAAATTTGAAAAAAATTTTAAAAAAAATTAAAAAAAAAAATTTCAGAAAAAAAAAAAATTTCAAAAAAAAAAAAAAAAAATTTCAGAAAAAAAAAAAAAATCAAAAAAATAAAAAAAAAAATTCAAAAAAAAATTTAAAAAAAAATTTAAAAAAAAATTGAAAAAAAAAATTAAAAAAAAAAATTTTCAAAAAAAATAAAAAAAAAAAATTTCAAAAAAAAATTAAAAAAAAAAAATTTCAAATAAATTTTCAAAAAAAAAATTCAAAAAAAAAAAAATTTCAAAAAAAAAATAAAAAAAAAAATTTTAAAAAAATTTCAAAAAAAAAATTCAAAAAAAAATAAAAAAAAAAATTTCAAAAAAAAAATTAAAAAAAAATTTCAAAAAAATTTTCAAAAAAAAAATTTAAAAAAAATTTCGAAAAAATTTCGAAAAAATTTTCGAAAAAAAAATTTAAAAAAAATTTCAAAAAAAACTTCAAAAAAAAAAATTTCAGAAAAAAAAAAAAATTTCAAAAAAAAAATTTTAAAAAAATTTCAAAAAAATTTTCAAAAAAAAAAATTTCAAAAAAATTTTCAAAAAAAAAAATTTCAAAAAAAAAATTTTCAAAAAAAAAATTTCAAAAAAATTTTCAAAAAAAAAATTCAAAAAAAAAAAAATTTCAAAAAAAAAATAAAAAAAAAAATTTTAAAAAAATTTCAAAAAAAAAATTCAAAAAAAAATAAAAAAAAAAAAATTCAAAAAAAAAATTAAAAAAAATTTCAAAAAAATTTTCAAAAAAAAAAATTTCAAAAAAAAAAATTTAAAAAAAATTTCGAAAAAAAAATTTAAAAAAAAAAATTTCAAAAAAAATTTTCAAAAAAAAAATTCAAAAAAAAAATTTCAAAAAAAAATAAAAAAAAAAATTTTAAAAAAATTTCAAAAAAAAAATTCAAAAAAAAATAAAAAAAAATTTCAAAAAAATTTTCAAAAAAAAAATTTCAAAAAAATTTTTTTAAAATTTTTTTTTCGAAATTTTTTTTAAAATTTTTTTTTTGAAATTTTTTTTAAATTTTTTTTTTTTAATTTTTTTTTTGAAATTTTTTTCTTTCAATTTTTTTTTGAAAAATTTTTTTTGAAATTTTTTTTAAATTTTTTTTTCGAAAATTTTTTCGAAATTTTTTCGAATTTTTTTTTAAATTTTTTTTTTTGAAAATTTTTTTGAAATTTTTTTTAATTTTTTTTTTGAATTTTTTTTTTTTTATTTTTTTTTGAATTTTTTTTTTGAAATTTTTTTAAAATTTTTTTTTTTATTTTTTTTTTGAAATTTTTTTTTTTTTGAATTTTTTTTTTGAAAATTTTTTTGAAATTTTTTTTTTGAAATTTTTTCTGAATTTTTTTTTTTTAATTTTTTTTGAAAATTTTTTTTTTAATTTTTTTTTTCAATTTTTTTTTAAAATTTTTTTTTTAATTTTTTTTTTAATTTTTTTTTCATTTTTTTGAAATTTTTTTTTTTCTGAAATTTTTTTTTTTTTTATTTTTTTTTAAATTTTTTTTTTTTTCTGAAATTTTTTTTTAAAATTTTTTTTAAAATTTTTTTTAAATTTTTTTTTAAATTTTTTTAAAATTTTTTTTTCGAAAATTTTTTCGAAATTTTTTCGAAATTTTTTTGAAATTTTTTTTTTGAAATTTTTTTTGAATTTTTTATTTGAAATTTTTTTAAAATTTTTTTTTTTATTTTTTTTTTGAAACTTTTTTTTTTGAATTTTTTTTTTTGAAATTTTTTTTGAATTTTTTTTTTGAAAATTTTTTTTGAAATTTTTTTTTTTTAATTTTTTTTTCGAAATTTTTTTTAAAATTTTTTTTTTGAAATTTTTTTTTTTGAAAATTTTTTTAAAATTTTTTTTTTGAAAATTTTTTTGAAATTTTTTTTTAATTTTTTTTTGAAATTTTTTTTTTGAATTTTTTTTTTTGAAACTTTTTTTGAAATTTTTTTTTTTGAAAATTTTTCTGAAATTTTTTTTTTAAAATTTTTTTGATTTTTTTTTTTTAATTTTTTTTTTGAAATTTTTTTTTCGAAATTTTTTTTTAATTTTTTTTTTATTTTTTTTTAAATTTTTTTTTTGGAAATTTTTTTTTTCGAAATTTTTTTTAAATTTTTTTTTTTATTTTTTTTTTGAATTTTTTTTTATTTTATTTTTTTGAGAATTTTTTTTTAAATTTTTTTTTTCGAATTTTTTTTTTATTTTTTTTTTATTTTTTTTTGAAATTTTTTTTTTGAATTTTTTTGAAATTTTTTTTTTTTAATTTTTTTTTTCGAAATTTTTTTTAAAATTTTTTTTTTGAAATTTTTTTTAAATTTTTTTTTTGAAATTTTTTTTTTTGAAAATTTTTTTGAAATTTTTTTTTAATTTTTTTTTGAAATTTTTTTTTTGAATTTTTTTTTTTGAAACTTTTTTTGAAAATTTTTCTGAAATTTTTTTTTTTTTTTTTTTTTAATTTTTTTTTCAATTTTTTTTTCGAAATTTTTTTTTCGAAATTTTTTTATTTTTTTTTTATTTTTTTTAAAATTTTTTTTTTGGAAATTTTTTTTTTTGAAATTTTTTTTAAATTTTTTTTTTTATTTTTTTTGAATTTTTTTTTATTTTATTTTTTTGAGAATTTTTTTTTAAATTTTTTTTTTCGAATTTTTTTTTAAAATTTTTTTTTTATTTTTTTTTTTGAATTTTTTTTTTTTTGAATTTTTTTTTTGAAAATTTTTTTGAAATTTTTTTTTTTTAATTTTTTTTGAAAAATTTTTTTTTAAATTTTTTTTTTGAAAATTTTTTTTTTGAAATTTTTTTTTTTGAATTTTTTTTTTTGAAACTTTTTTTGAAATTTTTTTTTTGAAAATTTTTCTGAAATTTTTTTTTTTAATTTTTTCGAATTTTTTTTTTAAATTTTTTTTTGAAAATTTTTTTTTTTTATTTTTTTTTTTGAATTTTTTTTTTTGAAAATTTTTTTTTTTTAATTTTTTTTTTGAAAAATTTTTTTTTTTTTGAAATTTTTTTTTTTTTTCGAAATTCTTTTAAAAATTTTTTTTTGAAAATTTTTTTCTAAAATTTTTTTTTTTAATTTTTTTTTTTTATTTTTTTTTTGAAAATTTTTTTTTTTTATTTTTTTTTTTGAAATTTTTTTTTTGAAAATTTTTTTGAAATTTTTTTTGAAATTTTTTTTTTTGAAAATTTTTTTTTCGAAATTTTTTTTAAATTTTTTTTTTCAATTTTTTAAAAAATTTTTTTTATGGAAATTTTTTTTTGAAATTTTTTTTTTTGAAATTTTTTTTTTTGAAAATTTTTTTTTTTAATTTTTTTTTTTTGAAATTTTTTTTTGAAAATTTTTTTGAAATTTTTTTTGAAATTTTTTTTTTGAATTTTTTTTTTGAAAATTTTTTTGAAATTTTTTTTGAAATTTTTTTTTTTGAAAATTTTTTTTTTTTTAATTTTTTTTTTCGAAATTTTTTTTTTTTTTTCGAAATTTTTTTAAAATTTTTTTTTTGAAAATTTTTTTCTAAAATTTTTTTTTGAAAATTTTTTTTTTTAATTTTTTTTTTGAAAATTTTTTTTTTAATTTTTTTTTTTGAAATTTTTTTTTTTAATTTTTTTTTGAAAATTTTTTATTTAAATTTTTTTTTTGAAAATTTTTTATTTTATTTTTATTTTTTTGAAATTTTTTTTGAAATTTTTTTTAAATTTTTTTTTTGAAATTTTTTTTTTATTTTTTTTTGAATTTTTTTTTTGAATTTTTTTTTGAAATTTTTTTGAAATTTTTTTTTATGGAAATTTTTTTTTTTGAAATTTTTTTTTCGAAAACTTTTTTGAAATTTTTTTTTTTGAAAATTTTTTTTTTTATTTTTTTGAGAATTTTTTTTTTATTTTTTTGAGAATTTTTTTTAAAATTTTTTTTTCGAAATTTTTTTTAAAATTTTTTTTTTGAAATTTTTTTTAAATTTTTTTTTTTAAATTTTTTTTTTGAAATTTTTTTCTTTCAATTTTTTTTTGAAAAATTTTTTTTTAAATTTTTTTTTTGAAAATTTTTTTTTTGAAAATTTTTTTTTTTAAATTTTTTTTTTTGAAAATTTCAAAAAAATTTCAAAAAAATGAAAAAAAAATTAAAAAAAAAATTAAAAAAAAAATTTTAAAAAAAAATTGAAAAAAAATTTTCAAAAAAAAAATTCAAAAAAAAAAAATTTCAAAAAAAAAATAAAAAAAAAAATTTTAAAAAAATTTCAAAAAAAAATTCAAAAAAAAATAAAAAAAAAAAAATTCAAAAAAAAATTAAAAAAAATTTCAAAAAAATTTTCAAAAAAAAAATTCAAAAAAAAAAAATTTCAAAAAAAAAATAAAAAAAAAAATTTTAAAAAAATTTCAAAAAAAAATTCAAAAAAAAATAAAAAAAAAAAATTCAAAAAAAAATTAAAAAAAATTTCAAAAAAATTTTCAAAAAAAAAAATTTAAAAAAAAATTCGAAAAAATTTCGAAAAAATTTTCGAAAAAAAAATTTAAAAAAAATTTCAAAAAAAATTTCAAAAAAAAAAATTTAAAAAAAATTTCGAAAAAAAAATTTAAAAAAAAAAATTTCAAAAAAAATTTTCAAAAAAAAAATTCAAAAAAAAAATTTCAAAAAAAAATAAAAAAAAAAATTTTAAAAAAATTTCAAAAAAAAAATTCAAAAAAAAATAAAAAAAAATTTCAAAAAAAAAATTTAAAAAAAATTTCAAAAAAATTTTCAAAAAAAAAATTTCAAAAAAATTTCGAAAAAATTTCGAAAAAATTTTCGAAAAAAAAATTTGAAAAAAATTTAAAAAAAAATTAAAAAAAAAAATTTCAGAAAAAAAAAAATTTCAAAAAAAAAATTAAAAAAAAAAAATTTTCAAAAAAAAAAATTCAAAAACAAAATAAAAAAAAAAAATTTTCAAAAAAAAATTTAAAAAAAAAATTCGAAAAAATTTAAAAAAAAAATTTCAGAAAAATTTTCAAAAAAAAAATTTCAAAAAAAGTTTCAAAAAAAAAAATTCAAAAAAAAAAATTTCAAAAAAAAAATTTTCAAAAAAAAAATTTAAAAAAAAATTTTTCAAAAATAATTTAAAAAAAAAAATTTCAAAAAAATTTTCAAAAAAAAAATTCAAAAAAAAAAAATTCAAAAAAAAAATAAAAAAAAAATTTTAAAAAAAAATTCGAAAAAAAAAATTTAAAAAAAAATTCTCAAAAAAATAAAATAAAAAAAAATTCAAAAAAAATAAAAAAAAAAATTTAAAAAAAATTTCAAAAAAAAAAATTTCCAAAAAAAAATTGAAAAAAAAATTAAAAAAAAAAAAAAAAAAATTTCAGAAAAATTTTCAAAAAAAGTTTCAAAAAAAAAATTCAAAAAAAAAATTTAAAAAAAAAATTAAAAAAAAATTTCAAAAAAATTTTCAAAAAAAAAAATTTCAAAAAAAAAATTTAAAAAAAATTTCAAAAAAAAATTTTAAAAAAAATTTCGAAAAAAAAAATTAAAAAAAAAAAATTTCAAAAAAATTCAAAAAAAAATAAAAAAAAAATTAAAAAAAAATTCGAAAAAAAAAATTTAAAAAAAAATTCTCAAAAAAATAAAATAAAAAAAAAATCAAAAAAAAAATAAAAAAAAAAAATTTAAAAAAAATTTCGAAAAAAAAAATTTCCAAAAAAAAATTTAAAAAAAAATAAAAAAAAAATAAAAAAAAAATTTCGAAACAAAAATTTCAAAAAAAAAATTAAAAAAAAAAATTCAAAAAAATTTTTAAAAAAAAATTTCAGAAAAATTTTCAAAAAAAAAAATTTCAAAAAAAGTTTCAAAAAAAAAAATTCAAAAAAAAAATTTCAAAAAAAAATTAAAAAAAAATTTCAAAAAAATTTTCAAAAAAAAAATTTTAAAAAAATTTTCAAAAAAAAAAATTTCAAAAAAAAAATTTTAAAAAAAATTTTGAAAAAAAAATTAAAAAAAAAAAATTTCAAAAAAAATTTTCAAAAAAAAAATTCAAAAAAAATTTCAAAAAAAAAAATTCAAAAAAAAAAGTTTCAAAAAAAAAATAAAAAAAAAAATTTTAAAAAAATTTCAAAAAAAAAATTCAAAAAAAATTTCAAAAAAAAAATTTCAAAAAAATTTCGAAAAAATTTCGAAAAAATTTTCGAAAAAAAAATTTAAAAAAAATTTTAAAAAAAATTTAAAAAAAAAATTTCAGAAAAAAAAAAAAAATTTCAAAAAAAATAAAAAAAAAAAAAATTTCAGAAAAAAAAAAAATTTCAAAAAAATGAAAAAAAAATTAAAAAAAAAATTAAAAAAAAAATTTTAAAAAAAAATTTTCAAAAAAAATTTAAAAAAAAATTTTCAAAAAAAATTAAAAAAAAAAAATTCAGAAAAAATATCAAAAAAAAAATTTCAAAAAAATTTTCAAAAAAAAAATTCAAAAAAAAAAAATTTCAAAAAAAAAATAAAAAAAAAAATTTTAAAAAAATTTCAAAAAAAAAATTCAAAAAAAAATAAAAAAAAAAAATTCAAAAAAAAAATTAAAAAAAATTTCAAAAAAATTTTCAAAAAAAAAAATTTAAAAAAAAATTCGAAAAAATTTCGAAAAAATTTTCGAAAAAAAAATTTAAAAAAAAAAATTTCAAAAAAAATTTTCAAAAAAAAAATTCAAAAAAAAAATTTCAAAAAAAAATAAAAAAAAAAATTTTAAAAAAATTTCAAAAAAAAAATTCAAAAAAAAATAAAAAAAAATTTCAAAAAAAAAATTTAAAAAAAATTTCAAAAAAATTTTCAAAAAAAAAATTTCAAAAAAATTTCGAAAAAATTTCGAAAAAATTTTCGAAAAAAAAATTTGAAAAAAATTTTAAAAAAAATTTAAAAAAAAAATTTCAGAAAAAAAAAAATTTCAAAAAAAAAAAAAAAATTTCAGAAAAAAATAAAAAAATCAAAAAAATAAAAAAAAAAATTCAAAAAAAAATTTAAAAAAAAATTTAAAAAAAAAATTGAAAAAAAAAATTTAAAAAAAAAATTTTCAAAAAAAATAAAAAAAAAAAATTTCAAAAAAAAATAAAAAAAAAAAAATTTCAAAAAAATTTTCAAAAAAAAAATTCAAAAAAAAAAAAATTTCAAAAAAAAAATAAAAAAAAAAATTTTAAAAAAATTTCAAAAAAAAAATTCAAAAAAAAATAAAAAAAAAAATTTCAAAAAAATATTAAAAAAAAATTTCAAAAAAATTTTCAAAAAAAAAATTTCGAAAAAATTTCGAAAAAATTTTCGAAAAAAAAATTTAAAAAAAATTTCAAAAAAAATTTCAAAAAAAATTTCAAAAAAAAAAAATTCAGAAAAAAAAAAAAATTTCAAAAAAAAAATTTTAAAAAAATTTCAAAAAAATTTTCAAAAAAAAAAATTTCAAAAAAATTTTCAAAAAAAAAAATTTCAAAAAAAAAATTCAAAAAAAAAATTAAAAAAAAAAATTTTCAAAAAAAAATTTAAAAAAAAAATTCGAAAAAATTTAAAAAAAAAATTTCAGAAAAATTTTCAAAAAAAAAATTTCAAAAAAAGTTTCAAAAAAAAAAATTCAAAAAAAAAAATTTCAAAAAAAAAATTTTCAAAAAAAAAATTTAAAAAAAAATTTTTCAAAAATAATTAAAAAAAAAAAATTTCAAAAAAATTTTCAAAAAAAAAATTCAAAAAAAAAAAATTCAAAAAAAAAATAAAAAAAAAATTTTAAAAAAAAATTCGAAAAAAAAAATTTAAAAAAAAATTCTCAAAAAAATAAAATAAAAAAAAATTCAAAAAAAATAAAAAAAAAAATTTAAAAAAAATTTCAAAAAAAAAAATTTCCAAAAAAAAATTGAAAAAAAAATTAAAAAAAAAAAAAAAAAAATTTCAGAAAAATTTTCAAAAAAAGTTTCAAAAAAAAAATTCAAAAAAAAAATTTCAAAAAAAAATTAAAAAAAAATTTCAAAAAAATTTTCAAAAAAAAAAATTTCAAAAAAAAAATTTAAAAAAAATTTCAAAAAAAAATTTTAAAAAAAATTTCGAAAAAAAAAATTAAAAAAAAAAAATTTCAAAAAAATTCAAAAAAAAATAAAAAAAAAATTAAAAAAAAATTCGAAAAAAAAAATTTAAAAAAAAATTCTCAAAAAAATAAAATAAAAAAAAATTCAAAAAAAAAATAAAAAAAAAAATTTAAAAAAAATTTCGAAAAAAAAAATTTCCAAAAAAAAATTTAAAAAAAAATAAAAAAAAAATAAAAAAAAAATTTCGAAAAAAAAATTTCAAAAAAAAAATTAAAAAAAAAAATTCAAAAAAATTTTTAAAAAAAAATTTCAGAAAAATTTTCAAAAAAAAAAATTTCAAAAAAAGTTTAAAAAAAAAAAATTCAAAAAAAAAATTTCAAAAAAAAATTAAAAAAAAATTTCAAAAAAATTTTCAAAAAAAAAATTTTAAAAAAATTTTCAAAAAAAAAAATTTCAAAAAAAAAATTTTAAAAAAAATTTCGAAAAAAAAATTTAAAAAAAAAAATTTCAAAAAAAATTTTCAAAAAAAAAATTCAAAAAAAATTTCAAAAAAAAAAATTCAAAAAAAAAAGTTTCAAAAAAAAAATAAAAAAAAAAATTTTAAAAAAATTTCAAAAAAAAAATTCAAAAAAAATTTCAAAAAAAAAATTTCAAAAAAATTTCGAAAAAATTTCGAAAAAATTTTCGAAAAAAAAATTTAAAAAAAATTTTAAAAAAAATTTAAAAAAAAAATTTCAGAAAAAAAAAAAAAATTTCAAAAAAAATAAAAAAAAAAAAAATTTCAGAAAAAAAAAAAATTTCAAAAAAATGAAAAAAAAATTAAAAAAAAAATTAAAAAAAAAATTTTAAAAAAAAATTTTCAAAAAAAATTTAAAAAAAAATTTTCAAAAAAAATTAAAAAAAAAAAATTCAGAAAAAATATCAAAAAAAAAATTTCAAAAAAATTTTCAAAAAAAAAATTCAAAAAAAAAAAATTTCAAAAAAAAAATAAAAAAAAAAATTTTAAAAAAATTTCAAAAAAAAAATTCAAAAAAAAATAAAAAAAAAAAATTCAAAAAAAAAATTAAAAAAAATTTCAAAAAAATTTTCAAAAAAAAAAATTTAAAAAAAAATTCGAAAAAATTTCGAAAAAATTTTCGAAAAAAAAATTTAAAAAAAAAAATTTCAAAAAAAATTTTCAAAAAAAAAATTCAAAAAAAAAATTTCAAAAAAAAATAAAAAAAAAAATTTTAAAAAAATTTCAAAAAAAAAATTCAAAAAAAAATAAAAAAAAATTTCAAAAAAAAAATTTAAAAAAAATTTCAAGAAAATTTTCAAAAAAAAAATTTCAAAAAAATTTCGAAAAAATTTCGAAAAAATTTTCGAAAAAAAAATTTGAAAAAAATTTTAAAAAAAATTTAAAAAAAAAATTTCAGAAAAAAAAAAATTTCAAAAAAAAAAAAAAAATTTCAGAAAAAAATAAAAAAATCAAAAAAATAAAAAAAAAAATTCAAAAAAAAATTTAAAAAAAAATTTAAAAAAAAAATTGAAAAAAAAAATTTAAAAAAAAAATTTTCAAAAAAAATAAAAAAAAAAATTTCAAAAAAAAATAAAAAAAAAAAATTTCAAAAAAATTTTCAAAAAAAAAATTCAAAAAAAAAAAAATTTCAAAAAAAAAATAAAAAAAAAAATTTTAAAAAAATTTCAAAAAAAAAATTCAAAAAAAAATAAAAAAAAAAATTTCAAAAAAAAATTAAAAAAAAATTTCAAAAAAATTTTCAAAAAAAAAATTTCGAAAAAATTTCGAAAAAATTTTCGAAAAAAAAATTTAAAAAAAATTTCAAAAAAAATTTCAAAAAAAATTTCAAAAAAAAAAATTTCAGAAAAAAAAAAAAATTTCAAAAAAAAAATTTTAAAAAAATTTCAAAAAAATTTTCAAAAAAAAAAATTTCAAAAAAATTTTCAAAAAAAAAAATTTCAAAAAAAAAATTTTCAAAAAAAAAATTTAAAAAAAAATTTTTCAAAAAAAAATTGAAAGAAAAAAATTTCAAAAAAAAAATTAAAAAAAAAAAATTTAAAAAAAAATTCAAAAAAAAAATTTTAAAAAAAATTTCGAAAAAAAAATTTTAAAAAAAATTCTCAAAAAAATATAAAAAAAATTCTCAAAAAAATAAAAAAAAAAAATTTCAAAAATAAAAATTTCAAAAAAATTTTCAAAAAAAAAATTCAAAAAAAAAAAAATTTCAAAAAAAAAATAAAAAAAAAATTTCAAAAAAGTTTTCGAAAAAAAAATTTCAAAAAAAAAATTTTCCATAAAAAAAAATTTCAAAAAAATTTCAAAAAAAAATTCAAAAAAAAATAAAAAAAAAAATTTCAAAAAAAAAATTTAAAAAAAATTTCAAAAAAAATTTCAAAAAAATAAAAAAAAAATAAAAAAAAAAAATTCAAAAAAAAAATTAAAAAAAAAATTTTCAAAAAAAAAAATTTCAAAAAAATTTCAAAAAAATTTTCAAAAAAAAAATTTCAAAAAAAAAAAATTAAAAAAAAAATTTTCAAAAAAAAAATTTAAAAAAAAAATTTTCAAAAAAAAATTAAAAAAAAAAATTTTTCAAAAAAAAAAAATTTCAAAAAAAAAAAAATTTTCAAAAAAAAAATTAAAAAAAAAAATTTTCAAAAAATTTTCAAAAAAAATTTCAAAAAAGTTTTCGAAAAAAAAATTTCAAAAAAAAAAATTTCCATAAAAAAAAATTTCAAAAAAAATTCAAAAAAAAAATTCAAAAAAAAAATTCAAAAAAAAATAAAAAAAAAAATTTCAAAAAAAAAATTAAAAAAAAAAATTTAAAAAAAATTTCAAAAAAAAAATTTCCAAAAAAATTTTAAAAAAATTAAAAAAAAAAATTTTAAAAAAATGTCGAAAAAAAAACTAAAAAAAAAAAATTTCAAAAAAAAAATTTCAAAAAAATTTTCAAAAAAAAAATTCAAAAAAAAAAATTTCAAAAAAAATTTCAAAAAAATTTTCAAAAAAAAAATTTCAAAAAAATTTCGAAAAAATTTCGAAAAAATTTTCGAAAAAAAAATTTGAAAAAAATTTTAAAAAAAATTAAAAAAAAAAATTTCAGAAAAAAAAAAAATTTCAAAAAAAAAAAAAAAAAATTTCAGAAAAAAAAAAAAAATCAAAAAAATAAAAAAAAAAATTCAAAAAAAAATTTAAAAAAAAATTTTAAAAAAAATTGAAAAAAAAAATTTAAAAAAAAAATTTTCAAAAAAAATAAAAAAAAAAAATTTCAAAAAAAAATTAAAAAAAAAAAATTTCAAATAAATTTTCAAAAAAAAAATTCAAAAAAAAAAAAATTTCAAAAAAAAAATAAAAAAAAAAATTTTAAAAAAATTTCAAAAAAAAAATTCAAAAAAAAATAAAAAAAAAAATTTCAAAAAAAAAATTAAAAAAAAATTTCAAAAAAATTTTCAAAAAAAAAATTTAAAAAAAATTTCGAAAAAATTTCGAAAAAATTTTCGAAAAAAAAATTTAAAAAAAATTTCAAAAAAAACTTAAAAAAAAAAAATTTCAGAAAAAAAAAAAATTTCAAAAAAAAAATTTTAAAAAAATTTCAAAAAAATTTTCAAAAAAAAAAATTTCAAAAAAATTTTCAAAAAAAAAAATTTCAAAAAAAAAATTTTCAAAAAAAAAATTTCAAAAAAATTTTCAAAAAAAAAATTCAAAAAAAAAAAAATTTCAAAAAAAAAATAAAAAAAAAAATTTTAAAAAAATTTCAAAAAAAAAATTAAAAAAAAAATAAAAAAAAAAAAATTCAAAAAAAAAATTAAAAAAAATTTCAAAAAAATTTTCAAAAAAAAAAATTTCAAAAAAAAAAATTTAAAAAAAATTTCGAAAAAAAAATTTAAAAAAAAAAATTTCAAAAAAAATTTTCAAAAAAAAAATTCAAAAAAAAAATTTCAAAAAAAAATAAAAAAAAAAATTTTAAAAAAATTTCAAAAAAAAAATTCAAAAAAAAATAAAAAAAAATTTCAAAAAAAAAATTTCAAAAAAATTTTCAAAAAAAAAATTTCAAAAAAATTTTTTTAAAATTTTTTTTTCGAAATTTTTTTTAAAATTTTTTTTTTGAAATTTTTTTTAAATTTTTTTTTTTTAATTTTTTTTTTGAAATTTTTTTCTTTCAATTTTTTTTTGAAAAATTTTTTTTGAAATTTTTTTTAAATTTTTTTTTCGAAAATTTTTTCGAAATTTTTTCGAATTTTTTTTTAAATTTTTTTTTTTGAAAATTTTTTTGAAATTTTTTTTAATTTTTTTTTTGAATTTTTTTTTTTTTATTTTTTTTTGAATTTTTTTTTTGAAATTTTTTTAAAATTTTTTTTTTTATTTTTTTTTTGAAATTTTTTTTTTTTTGAATTTTTTTTTTGAAAATTTTTTTGAAATTTTTTTTTTGAAATTTTTTCTGAATTTTTTTTTTTTTAATTTTTTTTGAAAATTTTTTTTTTAATTTTTTTTTTCAATTTTTTTTTAAAATTTTTTTTTTAATTTTTTTTTTAATTTTTTTTTCATTTTTTTGAAATTTTTTTTTTCTGAAATTTTTTTTTTTTTTATTTTTTTTTAAATTTTTTTTTTTTCTGAAATTTTTTTTTTAAATTTTTTTTAAAATTTTTTTTAAATTTTTTTTTAAATTTTTTTAAAATTTTTTTTTCGAAAATTTTTTCGAAATTTTTTCGAAATTTTTTTGAAATTTTTTTTTTGAAATTTTTTTTGAATTTTTTATTTGAAATTTTTTTAAAATTTTTTTTTTTATTTTTTTTTTGAAACTTTTTTTTTTGAATTTTTTTTTTTGAAATTTTTTTTGAATTTTTTTTTTGAAAATTTTTTTTGAAATTTTTTTTTTTTAATTTTTTTTTCGAAATTTTTTTTAAAATTTTTTTTTTGAAATTTTTTTTTTTGAAAATTTTTTTAAAATTTTTTTTTTGAAAATTTTTTTGAAATTTTTTTTTAATTTTTTTTTGAAATTTTTTTTTTGAATTTTTTTTTTTGAAACTTTTTTTGAAATTTTTTTTTTTGAAAATTTTTCTGAAATTTTTTTTTTTAAATTTTTTTGATTTTTTTTTTTTAATTTTTTTTTTGAAATTTTTTTTTCGAAATTTTTTTTTAATTTTTTTTTTATTTTTTTTTAAATTTTTTTTTTGGAAATTTTTTTTTTCGAAATTTTTTTTAAATTTTTTTTTTTATTTTTTTTTTTTATTTTTTTTTATTTTATTTTTTTGAGAATTTTTTTTTAAATTTTTTTTTTCGAATTTTTTTTTTATTTTTTTTTTATTTTTTTTTGAAATTTTTTTTTTGAATTTTTTTGAAATTTTTTTTTTTTAATTTTTTTTTTCGAAATTTTTTTTAAAATTTTTTTTTTGAAATTTTTTTTAAATTTTTTTTTTGAAATTTTTTTTTTTGAAAATTTTTTTGAAATTTTTTTTTAATTTTTTTTTGAAATTTTTTTTTTGAATTTTTTTTTTTGAAACTTTTTTTGAAAATTTTTCTGAAATTTTTTTTTTTTTTTTTTTTTAATTTTTTTTTCAATTTTTTTTTCGAAATTTTTTTTTCGAAATTTTTTTATTTTTTTTTTATTTTTTTTAAAATTTTTTTTTTGGAAATTTTTTTTTTTGAAATTTTTTTTAAATTTTTTTTTTTATTTTTTTTGAATTTTTTTTTATTTTATTTTTTTGAGAATTTTTTTTTAAATTTTTTTTTTCGAATTTTTTTTTAAAATTTTTTTTTTATTTTTTTTTTTGAATTTTTTTTTTTTTGAATTTTTTTTTTGAAAATTTTTTTGAAATTTTTTTTTTTTAATTTTTTTTGAAAAATTTTTTTTTAAATTTTTTTTTTGAAAATTTTTTTTTTGAAATTTTTTTTTTTGAATTTTTTTTTTTGAAACTTTTTTTGAAATTTTTTTTTTGAAAATTTTTCTGAAATTTTTTTTTTTAATTTTTTCGAATTTTTTTTTTAAATTTTTTTTTGAAAATTTTTTTTTTTTATTTTTTTTTTTGAATTTTTTTTTTTGAAAATTTTTTTTTTTTAATTTTTTTTTTGAAAAATTTTTTTTTTTTTGAAATTTTTTTTTTTTTTCGAAATTCTTTTAAAAATTTTTTTTTGAAAATTTTTTTCTAAAATTTTTTTTTTTAATTTTTTTTTTTTATTTTTTTTTTGAAAATTTTTTTTTTTTATTTTTTTTTTTGAAATTTTTTTTTTGAAAATTTTTTTGAAATTTTTTTTGAAATTTTTTTTTTTGAAAATTTTTTTTTCGAAATTTTTTTTAAATTTTTTTTTTCAATTTTTTTAAAAATTTTTTTTATGGAAATTTTTTTTTTGAAATTTTTTTTTTTGAAATTTTTTTTTTTGAAAATTTTTTTTTTTAATTTTTTTTTTTTGAAATTTTTTTTTGAAAATTTTTTTGAAATTTTTTTTGAAATTTTTTTTTTGAATTTTTTTTTTGAAAATTTTTTTGAAATTTTTTTAAAATTTTTTTTTTGAAAATTTTTTTCTAAAATTTTTTTTTGAAAATTTTTTTTTTTAATTTTTTTTTTGAAAATTTTTTTTTTAATTTTTTTTTTTGAAATTTTTTTTTTTAATTTTTTTTTGAAAATTTTTTATTTAAATTTTTTTTTTGAAAATTTTTTATTTTATTTTTATTTTTTTGAAATTTTTTTTGAAATTTTTTTTAAATTTTTTTTTTGAAATTTTTTTTTTATTTTTTTTTGAATTTTTTTTTTGAATTTTTTTTTGAAATTTTTTTGAAATTTTTTTTTATGGAAATTTTTTTTTTTGAAATTTTTTTTTCGAAAACTTTTTTGAAATTTTTTTTTTTGAAAATTTTTTTTTTTTATTTTTTTGAGAATTTTTTTTTTATTTTTTTGAGAATTTTTTTTAAAATTTTTTTTTCGAAATTTTTTTTAAAATTTTTTTTTTGAAATTTTTTTTAAATTTTTTTTTTTAAATTTTTTTTTTGAAATTTTTTTCTTTCAATTTTTTTTTGAAAAATTTTTTTTTAAATTTTTTTTTTGAAAATTTTTTTTTTGAAAATTTTTTTTTTTAAATTTTTTTTTTTGAAAATTTCAAAAAAATTTCAAAAAAATGAAAAAAAAATTAAAAAAAAAATTAAAAAAAAAATTTTAAAAAAAAATTGAAAAAAAATTTTCAAAAAAAAAATTCAAAAAAAAAAAATTTCAAAAAAAAAATAAAAAAAAAAATTTTAAAAAAATTTCAAAAAAAAATTCAAAAAAAAATAAAAAAAAAAAAATTCAAAAAAAAATTAAAAAAAATTTCAAAAAAATTTTCAAAAAAAAAATTCAAAAAAAAAAAATTTCAAAAAAAAAATAAAAAAAAAAATTTTAAAAAAATTTCAAAAAAAAATTCAAAAAAAAATAAAAAAAAAAAATTCAAAAAAAAATTAAAAAAAATTTCAAAAAAATTTTCAAAAAAAAAAATTTAAAAAAAAATTCGAAAAAATTTCGAAAAAATTTTCGAAAAAAAAATTTAAAAAAAATTTCAAAAAAAATTTCAAAAAAAAAAATTTAAAAAAAATTTCGAAAAAAAAATTAAAAAAAAAAAATTTCAAAAAAAATTTTCAAAAAAAAAATTCAAAAAAAAAATTTCAAAAAAAAATAAAAAAAAAAATTTTAAAAAAATTTCAAAAAAAAAATTCAAAAAAAAATAAAAAAAAATTTCAAAAAAAAAATTTAAAAAAAATTTCAAAAAAATTTTCAAAAAAAAAATTTCAAAAAAATTTCGAAAAAATTTCGAAAAAATTTTCGAAAAAAAAATTTGAAAAAAATTTTAAAAAAAATTAAAAAAAAAAATTTCAGAAAAAAAAAAATTTCAAAAAAAAAATTAAAAAAAAAAAATTTTCAAAAAAAAAAATTCAAAAAAAAAATTAAAAAAAAAAATTTTCAAAAAAAAATTTAAAAAAAAAATTCGAAAAAATTTAAAAAAAAAATTTCAGAAAAATTTTCAAAAAAAAAATTTCAAAAAAAGTTTCAAAAAAAAAAATTCAAAAAAAAAAATTTCAAAAAAAAAATTTTCAAAAAAAAAATTTAAAAAAAAATTTTTCAAAAATAATTAAAAAAAAAAATTTCAAAAAAATTTTCAAAAAAAAAATTCAAAAAAAAAAAATTCAAAAAAAAAAATAAAAAAAAAATTTTAAAAAAAAATTCGAAAAAAAAAATTTAAAAAAAAATTCTCAAAAAAATAAAATAAAAAAAAATTCAAAAAAAAAAAAAAAAAAATTTAAAAAAAATTTCAAAAAAAAAAATTTCCAAAAAAAAAATTAAAAAAAAAATAAAAAAAAAATAAAAAAAAAATTTCGAAAAAAAAATTTCGAAAAAAAAATTGAAAAAAAAATTAAAAAAAAAAAAAAAAAAAAATTTCAGAAAAATTTTCAAAAAAAAATTAAAAAAAAATTTCAAAAAAATTTTCAAAAAAAAAAATTTCAAAAAAAAAATTTAAAAAAAATTTCAAAAAAAAAATTTTAAAAAAAATTTCGAAAAAAAAAATTAAAAAAAAAAAATTTCAAAAAAATTCAAAAAAAAAAATTTCAAAAAAAAATAAAAAAAAAATTAAAAAAAAATTCGAAAAAAAAAATTTAAAAAAAAATTCTCAAAAAAATAAAATAAAAAAAAATTAAAAAAAAAAATAAAAAAAAAAATTTAAAAAAAATTTCGAAAAAAAAAATTTCCAAAAAAAAAAATTTAAAAAAAAATAAAAAAAAAATTAAAAAAAAATTTCGAAAAAAAAATTTCAAAAAAAAAATTAAAAAAAAAAATTCAAAAAAATTTTTAAAAAAAAATTTCAGAAAAATTTTCAAAAAAAAAATTCAAAAAAAAAAATTTCAAAAAAAATTTCAAAAAAATTTTCAAAAAAAAAATTTCAAAAAAATTTCGAAAAAATTTCGAAAAAATTTTCGAAAAAAAAATTTGAAAAAAATTTAAAAAAAAATTTAAAAAAAAAATTTCAGAAAAAAAAAAAATTTCAAAAAAAAAAAAAAAAAAAATTTCAGAAAAAAAAAAAAATCAAAAAAATAAAAAAAAAAATTCAAAAAAAAATTTAAAAAAAAATTAAAAAAAAAAATTGAAAAAAAAAATTTAAAAAAAAAATTTTCAAAAAAAATAAAAAAAAAAATTTCAAAAAAAAATTAAAAAAAAAAATTTCAAAAAAATTTTCAAAAAAAAAATTTCGAAAAAATTTTCGAAAAAAAAATTTAAAAAAAATTTTTAAAAAAATTTTAAAAAAAAATCTCAGAAAAAAAAAAAAATTTCAAAAAAAATGAAAAAAAAAAAAATTTCAGAAAAAAAAAAATCAAAAAAATAAAAAAAAAAATTCAAAAAAAAAATTTAAAAAAAAATTTAAAAAAAAAATTGAAAAAAAAAATTTAAAAAAAAAATTTTCAAAAAAAAAAAAAAAAAAAATATTTCAAAAAAAAATTTAAAAAAAAAAATTTCAAAAAAATTTTCAAAAAAAAAATTCAAAAAAAAAAAATTTTAAAAAAATTTCAAAAAAAAAATTCAAAAAAAATAAAAAAAAAAATTTCAAAAAAAAAATTAAAAAAAAATTTCAAAAAAATTTTCAAAAAAAAAATTTAAAAAAAATTTCAAAAAAAATTTCAAAAAAATAAAAAAAAATAAAAAAAAAAAATTCAAAAAAAAAATTAAAAAAAAAATTTTCAAAAAAAAAAATTTCAAAAAAATTTCAAAAAAATTTTCAAAAAAAAAATTTCAAAAAAAAAAAATTAAAAAAAAAAATTTTCAAAAAAAAAATTTAAAAAAAAAATTTTCAAAAAAAAATTTTAGAAAAAAATTTTCAAAAAAAAATTTTTAAAAAATTTTCAAAAAAAAAAAATTTCAAAAAAAAAAATTTCAAAAAAAAAATTTCCATAAAAAAAATTTTTAAAAAAATTGAAAAAAAAAATTTAAAAAAAATTTCGAAAAAAAAATTTTCAAAAAAAAAAATTTCAAAAAAAATTTCAAAAAAATTTTCAAAAAAAAAATTTCAAAAAAAAAAATTAAAAAAAAAAATTTTCAAAAAAAAAATAAAAAAAAAAAATTTCAAAATAAAATTTTAGAAAAAAATTTTCAAAAAAAAAAATTTTAAAAAAATTTCGAAAAAAAATTTTAAAAAAAATTTCGAAAAAAAAATTAAAAAAAAAATTTCAAAAAAATTCAAAAAAAAAAATTTCAAAAAAAAATAAAAAAAAATAAAAAAAAAATTCGAAAAAAAAAATTTAAAAAAAAATTCTCAAAAAAATAAAATAAAAAAAAATTCAAAAAAAAAATAAAAAAAAAATTTAAAAAAAATTTCGAAAAAAAAAATTTCCAAAAAAAAAATTTAAAAAAATAAAAAAAAAATTAAAAAAAAATTTCGAAAAAAAAATTTCAAAAAAAAAATTTAAAAAAAAATTCAAAAAAATTTAAAAAAAAAAATTTCAGAAAAATTTTCAAAAAAAAAAATTTCAAAAAAAGTTTCAAAAAAAAAAATTCAAAAAAAAAATTTCAAAAAAAAATTAAAAAAAAAATTCAAAAAAATTTTCAAAAAAAAAATTTTAAAAAAAATTTCAAAAAAAAAATTTTAAAAAAAATTTCGAAAAAAAAATTAAAAAAAAAAAATTTCAAAAAAAATTTTCAAAAAAAAAATTCAAAAAAAAAATTTCAAAAAAAAAATTAAAAAAAAAATTTTAAAAAAATTTCAAAAAAAAAATTCAAAAAAAATTTCAAAAAAATTTTCAAAAAAAAAATTTCAAAAAAATTTCGAAAAAATTTCGAAAAAATTTTCGAAAAAAAAATTTAAAAAAAATTTTAAAAAAAATTTAAAAAAAAAATTTCAAAAAAAATTTCAAAAAAATTTTCAAAAAAAAAATTTCAAAAAAATTTCGAAAAAATTTCGAAAAAATTTTCGAAAAAAAAATTTAAAAAAAATTTTAAAAAAAATTTAAAAAAAAAATTTCAGAAAAAAAAAAAAAAAATTCAAAAAAAAAATTTCAAAAAAAATTGAAAAAAAATAAAAATAAAATAAAAAAAAAATTCAAAAAAAAAATTTAAAAAAAAAATTTAAAAAAAATTTCAAAAAAAAAATTTCCAAAAAATTTTTAAAAAAATTAAAAAAAAAAATTAAAAAAAAATGTCGAAAAAAAAATTAAAAAAAAAAAATTTCAAAAAAAAAATTTCAAAAAAGTTTTCGAAAAAAAAATTTCAAAAAAAAAATTTCCTAAAAAAAATTTTTAAAAAAATTGAAAAAAAAATTTAAAAAAAATTTCGAAAAAAAAATTTTCAAAAAAAAAAATTTCAAAAAAAATTTCAAAAAAATTTTCAAAAAAAAAATTCAAAAAAAAAATTTCAAAAAAATTTCAAAAAAATTTTCAAAAAAAAAATTTCAAAAAAAAAAAATTAAAAAAAAAAATTTTCAAAAAAAAAATTTAAAAAAAAAATTTTCAAAAAAAAAAATTTCAAAAAAGTTTTCGAAAAAAAAATTTCAAAAAAAAAAATTTCCATAAAAAAAAATTTCAAAAAAATTTCAAAAAAAAATTCAAAAAAAAAATTCAAAAAAAAATAAAAAAAAAATTTCAAAAAAAAAATTTAAAAAAAATTTCAAAAAAAATTTCAAAAAAATAAAAATAAAATAAAAAAAAAATTCAAAAAAAAAATTAAAAAAAAAAATTTAAAAAAAATTTCAAAAAAAAAATTTCAAAAAAAAAAAATTTCAAAAAAAAAAATTTCAAAAAAAAAATTTCCATAAAAAAAATTTTTAAAAAAATTGAAAAAAAAAATTTAAAAAAAATTTCGAAAAAAAAATTTTCAAAAAAAAAAATTTCAAAAAAAATTTCAAAAAAATTTTAAAAAAAAATTTTCAAAAAAAAAATTCAAAAAAAAAATTTAAAAAAAATTTCAAAAAAATTTCAAAAAAAAAATTCAAAAAAAAATAAAAAAAAAAATTTCAAAAAAAAAAATTAAAAAAAAAAATTTTCAAAAAAAAAATTTAAATAAAAAATTTTCAAAAAAAAATTAAAAAAAAAAATTTTCAAAAAAAAAATTTCAAAAAAAAAAATTGAAAAAAAAATTTTCAAAAAAAAAATTAAAAAAAAAAATTTTCAAAAAAAAATTTTAGAAAAAAATTTTCAAAAAAAAAATTTTAAAAAAATTTCGAAAAAAAAAAAAAAATTTCGAAAAAAAAAATTAAAAAAAAAAAATTTTCAAAAAAAAAAATTTCAAAAAAAATTTCAAAAAAATTTTCAAAAAAAAAATTCAAAAAAAAAATTTCAAAAAAAATTTCAAAAAAATTTTCAAAAAAAAATTTCAAAAAAAAAAAAATTAAAAAAAAAAATTTTCAAAAAAAAAAAATTTCAAAAAAAAAAATTTCAAAAAAAAAATTTCCATAAAAAAAATTTTTAAAAAAATTGAAAAAAAAAATTTAAAAAAAATTTCGAAAAAAAAATTTTCAAAAAAAAAAATTTCAAACAAAATTTCAAAAAAATTTTCAAAAAAAAAATTTCAAAAAAAAAAATTAAAAAAAAAAATTTTCAAAAAAAAAATAAAAAAAAAAAAATTTCAAAAAAAATTTTAGAAAAAAATTTTCAAAAAAAAAATTTTAAAAAAATTTCGAAAAAAAAAAAAATTTCAAAAAAAAAAAAAATTTTCAAAAAAAAAATTAAAAAAAAAAAATTTTCAAAAAAAAAAATTCAAAAAAAAAAATTAAAAAAAAAAATTTTCAAAAAAAAATTTAAAAAAAAAATTCGAAAAAATTAAAAAAAAAAATTTCAGAAAAATTTTCAAAAAAAAAATTTCAAAAAAAGTTTCAAAAAAAAAAATTCAAAAAAAAAAATTTCAAAAAAAAAATTTTCAAAAAAAAAATTTAAAAAAAAATTTTTCAAAAAAAATTAAAAAAAAAAAAATTTCAAAAAAATTTTCAAAAAAAAAATTCAAAAAAAAAAAATTCAAAAAAAAAAATAAAAAAAAAATTTTAAAAAAAAATTCGAAAAAAAAAATTTAAAAAAAAATTCTCAAAAAAATAAAATAAAAAAAAATTCAAAAAAAATAAAAAAAAAATTTAAAAAAAATTTCAAAAAAAAAAATTTCCAAAAAAAAAATTTAAAAAAAAATAAATAAAAAATAAAAAAAAAATTTCGAAAAAAAAATTTCGAAAAAAAAATTGAAAAAAAAATTAAAAAAAAAAAAAAAAAAAATTTCAGAAAAATTTTCAAAAAAAGTTTCAAAAAAAAAAATTCAAAAAAAAAATTTCAAAAAAAAATTAAAAAAAAATTTCAAAAAAATTTTCAAAAAAAAAAATTTCAAAAAAAAAATTTAAAAAAAATTTCAAAAAAAAATTTTAAAAAAAATTTCGAAAAAAAAAATTAAAAAAAAAAAATTTCAAAAAAATTCAAAAAAAAAAATTTCAAAAAAAAATAAAAAAAAAATTAAAAAAAAATTCGAAAAAAAAAATTTTAAAAAAAATTCTCAAAAAAATAAAATAAAAAAAAATTCAAAAAAAAAATAAAAAAAAAAAATTTAAAAAAAATTTCGAAAAAAAAAATTTCCAAAAAAAAAATTTAAAAAAAAATAAAAAAAAAATTAAAAAAAAATTTCGAAAAAAAAATTTCAAAAAAAAAATTAAAAAAAAAAATTCAAAAAAATTTAAAAAAAAAAATTTCAGAAAAATTTTCAAAAAAAAAAATTTCAAAAAAAGTTTCAAAAAAAAAAATTCAAAAAAAAAATTTCAAAAAAAAATTTAAAAAAAATTTCAAAAAAATTTTCAAAAAAAAAATTTTAAAAAAATTTTCAAAAAAAAAAATTTCAAAAAAAAAATTTTAAAAAAAATTTCGAAAAAAAAATTAAAAAAAAAAAATTTCAAAAAAAATTTTCAAAAAAAAAATTCAAAAAAAATTTCAAAAAAAAAAATTCAAAAAAAAAAGTTTCAAAAAAAAAATAAAAAAAAAAATTTAAAAAAATTTCAAAAAAAAAATTCAAAAAAAATTTCAAAAAAAAAATTTCAAAAAAATTTCGAAAAAATTTCGAAAAAATTTTCGAAAAAAAAATTTAAAAAAAATTTTAAAAGAAATTAAAAAAAAAAATTTCAGAAAAAAAAAAAAATTTCAAAAAAAATAAAAAAAAAAAATTTCAGAAAAAAAAAAAATTTCAAAAAAATGAAAAAAAAATTAAAAAAAAAATTAAAAAAAAAATTTTAAAAAAAAATTGAAAAAAAAAATTAAAAAAAAAATTTTCAAAAAAAATTAAAAAAAAAAAATTCAGAAAAAATTTCAAAAAAAAAATTTCAAAAAAATTTTCAAAAAAAAATTCAAAAAAAAAAAATTTCAAAAAAAAAATAAAAAAAAAAATTTTAAAAAAATTTCAAAAAAAAAATTCAAAAAAAAATAAAAAAAAAAAAATTCAAAAAAAAAATTAAAAAAAATTTCAAAAAAATTTTCAAAAAAAAAAATTTAAAAAAAAATTCGAAAAAATTTCGAAAAAATTTTCGAAAAAAAAATTTTAAAAAAATTTCAAAAAAAATTTCAAAAAAAAAAATTTAAAAAAAATTTCGAAAAAAAAATTTAAAAAAAAAAATTTCAAAAAAAATTTTCAAAAAAAAAATTCAAAAAAAAAATTTCAAAAAAAAATAAAAAAAAAAATTTTAAAAAAATTTCAAAAAAAAAATTCAAAAAAAAATAAAAAAAAATTTCAAAAAAAAATTTAAAAAAAAAATTCGAAAAAATTTAAAAAAAAAATTTCAGAAAAATTTTCAAAAAAAAAATTTCAAAAAAAGTTTCAAAAAAAAAAATTCAAAAAAAAAAATTTCAAAAAAAAAATTTTCAAAAAAAAAATTTAAAAAAAAATTTTTCAAAAAAAATTAAAAAAAAAAAAATTTCAAAAAAATTTTCAAAAAAAAAATTCAAAAAAAAAAAAATTCAAAAAAAAAAAATAAAAAAAAAATTTTAAAAAAAAATTCGAAAAAAAAAATTTAAAAAAAAATTCTCAAAAAAATAAAATAAAAAAAAATTCAAAAAAAATAAAAAAAAAAATTTAAAAAAAATTTAAAAAAAAAAAATTTCCAAAAAAAAAATTTTAAAAAAAATAAAAAAAAAATAAAAAAAAAATTTCGAAAAAAAAATTTCGAAAAAAAAATTGAAAAAAAAATTAAAAAAAAAAAAAAAAAAAAATTTCAGAAAAATTTTCAAAAAAAGTTTCAAAAAAAAAAATTCAAAAAAAAAATTTCAAAAAAAAATTAAAAAAAAATTTCAAAAAAATTTTCAAAAAAAAAAATTTCAAAAAAAAAATTTAAAAAAAATTTCAAAAAAAAAATTTTAAAAAAAATTTCGAAAAAAAAAATAAAAAAAAAAAAATTTCAAAAAAATTCAAAAAAAAAAATTTCAAAAAAAAATAAAAAAAAAATTAAAAAAAAATTCGAAAAAAAAAATTTAAAAAAAAATTCTCAAAAAAATAAAATAAAAAAAAATTAAAAAAAAAAATAAAAAAAAAAATTTAAAAAAAATTTCGAAAAAAAAAATTTCCAAAAAAAAAAATTAAAAAAAAATAAAAAAAAAATTAAAAAAAAATTTCGAAAAAAAAATTTCAAAAAAAAAATTAAAAAAAAAAATTCAAAAAAATTTTTAAAAAAAAATTTCAGAAAAATTTTCAAAAAAAAAAATTTCAAAAAAAGTTAAAAAAAAAAAAATTCAAAAAAAAAATTTCAAAAAAAAATTAAAAAAAAATTTCAAAAAAATTTTCAAAAAAAAAATTTTAAAAAAATTTTCAAAAAAAAAAATTTCAAAAAAAAAATTTTAAAAAAAATTTCGAAAAAAAAATTTAAAAAAAAAAATTTCAAAAAAAATTTTCAAAAAAAAATTCAAAAAAAATTTCAAAAAAAAAAATTCAAAAAAAAAAGTTTCAAAAAAAAATAAAAAAAGAAATTTTAAAAAAATTTCAAAAAAAAAATTCAAAAAAAATTTCAAAAAAAAAATTTCAAAAAAATTTCGAAAAAATTTCGAAAAAATTTTCGAAAAAAAAATTTAAAAAAAATTTTAAAAAAAATTTTAAAAAAATTTTAAAAAAAATTTAAAAAAAAAATTTCAGAAAAAAAAAAAAAATTTCAAAAAAAATAAAAAAAAAAAAAATTTCAGAAAAAAAAAAAATTTCAAAAAAATGAAAAAAAAATTTAAAAAAAAATTAAAAAAAAAATTTTAAAAAAAAATTGAAAAAAAAAATTTAAAAAAAAATTTTCAAAAAAAATAAAAAAAAAAAAATTCAGAAAAAATTTCAAAAAAAAAATTTCAAAAAAATTTTCAAAAAAAAAATTCAAAAAAAAAAAATTTCAAAAAAAAAATAAAAAAAAAAATTTTAAAAAAATTTCAAAAAAAAAATTCAAAAAAAAATAAAAAAAAAAAAATTCAAAAAAAAAATTAAAAAAAATTTCAAAAAAATTTTCAAAAAAAAAAATTTAAAAAAAAATTCGAAAAAATTTCGAAAAAATTTTCGAAAAAAAAATTTAAAAAAAATTTCAAAAAAAATTTCAAAAAAAAAAATTTAAAAAAAATTTCGAAAAAAAAATTAAAAAAAAAAAATTTCAAAAAAAATTTTCAAAAAAAAAATTCAAAAAAAAAATTTCAAAAAAAAATAAAAAAAAAAATTTTAAAAAAATTTCAAAAAAAAAATTCAAAAAAAAATAAAAAAAAATTTCAAAAAAAAAATTTAAAAAAATTTCAAAAAAATTTTCAAAAAAAAAATTTCAAAAAAATTTCGAAAAAATTTCGAAAAAATTTTCGAAAAAAAAATTTGAAAAAAATTTTAAAAAAAATTAAAAAAAAAAATTTCAGAAAAAAAAAAAAATTTCAAAAAAAAAAAAAAAAAAAAAATTTCAGAAAAAAAAAAAAAAATCAAAAAAATAAAAAAAAAAATTCAAAAAAAAATTTAAAAAAAAATTTAAAAAAAAAATTGAAAAAAAAAATTTAAAAAAAAAATTTTCAAAAAATAAAAAAAAAAAATTTCAAAAAAAAATAAAAAAAAAAAATTTCAAAAAAATTTTCAAAAAAAAAATTCAAAAAAAAAAAATTTCAAAAAAAAAATACAAAAAAAAATTTTAAAAAAATTTCAAAAAAAAAATTCAAAAAAAAATAAAAAAAAAATTTCAAAAAAAAAATTAAAAAAAAATTTCAAAAAAATTTTCAAAAAAAAAATTTAAAAAAAATTTCGAAA